>WSXT02227935.1:0-16454 GCA_011762715.2 Neuroterus valhalla | reverse complement strand
ATGAACAACCATCCCGGATAGACAGCGTTTCCAGGTATTAACCCGCACTTTTGCGGGGGGGGGGGGATGTAATAGAGATGTTACGTAGGGAGTATTACTTGGCACGTCCCTGCATAAGAGGGTTGCTGGGTCGTGCCCGAGGAGAGGCGGAACCGTCCGGGGGGTCCCGAGTCCCGTTCCGTCGGACCGTCGCTCGCCGCCTCAGTCTTGGCTCGCTCGCCTGCGCGTACATAGTTGTTAGTTCTTGCTGCCTTTGTGGATTATCGCTACACGCCGCCCGTTCCGGAACGCTCCACTACGTCGCTCCCTGAAGGAAGTCGACTTCGGGTCTACTCGCCATCGCTGGTCGCCTGGTTCACTACGAGCCGCGTTTACGACGTCTACGTTATAAGTGCCAATGAACTGGTTTTTAGTAAATACCCGTTCTCGCTGATTGTGTTCGCCCCGATCTCAGCGTCCTTTTCCTGTATCCTACCCTCATTAGGCACTCCCGCCATGGTGGTTAGTCACTTTCTATAGAGAGAAAGTAAAAGATTACAATGATTTAGGCCTAGAAGGAAGTATTAGAGCTAATCGAAACAATTTTATCTATGAAAGTTTCCAACACATTTTGAAATCCAACTCATGGAAAAGACAAGGCTTAATCATGAATATGAATCCTCTTCGTGACCTGTTGGCTGATCATGGGATAAAGGATTTGGGAAGACCCAAAAAACCTCACCACTTCATTGTGACTGAGTTGAGTAAAAATTATATAAGTTCTGAGAATTCAAGACGGAAAATACTGTTGAGTAGGACATCTATTAATGCAGAACTTTTTTATAAATATTCATGACATCATGCTTCTTGGTTTGTGACTACTATCTGGAGATTTCAGTAATTATAATTACTCATAGTATTTTTTACTAGTGGATGAAATTCTCTTTTGGAAATCCAACTAATTCTCTTCATTTCCCTAATTATTTTAAAGTTTTTTCGGAATTCATGAATTTCGCTGAGAGATTAATGAATACCATAAAGTTTTTTTATACGAAATACTAGGGAAATGTCCTTCCAGCTCAAGAAGTCATTTCAGCATGTTGCAGCATTAACCAAGGCCTTGGCTTCAAGAGATCATGAAGTTTAAGGGGATAGCCATTATCCTCAGAAGAAACCTCACAAAAATTACGAAGACTTAAGTTTACGTGGGTCTGTTCCTGATTCAAGAAAATTTATCACTTAGGCAGCAATTTATTATTATCCTTCCACGTTTTACATGGAAAGTGGTCTGTAAGGAGTAAGAATCCTTACATGTTGTAACAAAGATACAAGCACTATGTACCTTCAACACTCTGTCGCAATTGAGTTAGATCTCAAATTTACTGATGAGGGCACATTTAGAGCAGCCATTAAAAATATTCTGTTGAATCCAGCTCACAGGTTTGTATGACTTATGTAGAACGTTTCCGTAGGCAAAATAGTAAAACTCTCATTTATTTTCAAGATTTGTTTATGCATATTCTTAACTGGTTTTTTCAAAAAGTGTTGTGACCGCGGGGTAGAAGGAAGCAAAGAGAGGTCTGCCAGATGCACGACCGACATTATGGAGGTTCCCCCTCCGAAATCTCAAACATTTATTATAATCAATTTTTTTTTCACTCACTATAAATAATCATATTGCGTTTTAACTTAAGAGCCTCACTCGATACAGCATTTATTCTTTATTCTTCAGAAACATGACGTTAAATTGTCGAAACTGTATTGAGATAGACCTAATACTCCTAAAGAATTTATAATTTTTTGGATTGAGTATATAGGTAGAAACGGAAATATTCTAAAGTCACCATGTGTCGATATCGAATGGTACCAATTTTAACTTCTGGATATACCTGATTTTCTATGGTTAGTTTTCTCCATTTGAAAACACAAAATTAACTTCATCATAAATTATTCAGGTTCATAACTCATTTTAAGATAAAAGATAGGAAAGTATTGATGAATATGAAAGAAATATATGTTCGAGAAGATAAAATATGATTTCAAATGAATTTGAAGTTTCCTTCAATAGAGCGAACCCAAAGCTTTCTTCACGATCCGTAGTCATAACTGATATGACTCCGATACCATGGAAACCATGCAATCTGCATCCGACTCCACCTTCTCACCCGAAGACTCTTCCGGCTTCATGCCGGTAAAATCTAAACGCTCAAAGCGTAAACGCCTCTCAATTCCGGCGAAAGCAGACCCTCTCCCTCCATCCGAGATGGCTCATGTCTCTCAAGCTCATCCGACGAAGACGAGCCAGCTGCCAAGGAGCGGAATCCTCCTCCTATTTGAATCCTTCTAAAAGAACATTGGCCCATAATCCATTCAGCCCTTCTCAAAGCGGACATTCCTACCCATCGTGCCAAGGATACCTCCGACGCAATATTCGTTAACCCCAAAAACTGTTGATAGTCATCGCGCAATCACCCATGAACTAGAAAAAAAAGCAAAATGGCATACACTACTAACCAGATCGATTAAGGTAAAGATCTTATCGTTGTGATTATAGGAGTTAATGAAGCTCTCTCTGAAGAATCTCTTCTCGAAGAACTCTAAACTAAAATTCCTTGCGTCAAGGAAGTTCACCATATAAAAGAAGGAGAAAAAATCTGGCCCCTGGTGGTCGTCCATCTGGACCCATCTTCTCCCTCAGCCAAGTCGATATTTTGAATCAAAATTCTTGCGGGCCTTAGAGTGCAGGTTGAAGCTAAGAGAAAATCCAACCTTGACCCCGCCGTTGCCCTGAATTATTCCACACTGCTTATTACTGCCATGCCTCCTAGTCTTGTGCTCTCTGCGGGCGCAGTCACGCCACTGCCTCTTGCAACCGCAGAGAACAAAAAGATGCCACTCCATCTTGTTCTGATTGCGGAAACCCTCATTGGGCCACCTTCCGTGGATGCCCGAAAGTTCCTCATAGACCTGGCACAAAGTCGAACGTAACCCGTCAACCTCCGAAACCAAAGCTACACAGGTTACATGTAAAATTTTATCAATCGAAGAGAACAAATATTCTGGAGTGCATAATAATTTTACATTATTATCTTTTGATATTCAATAACCGCAGAATAAAATTTCATGAAAGTTTGAAAATAGACATTGAGAACGCATTCGAAGTCTTTCAATTTGAAATTGAATGAGTTCCAATCAGTATCTGTCAAATATGAAGGTTTCTGAATGAATTTTCCGAATTATAACATTTCGAAAAAAGCTTTATTCAAAAACATCTAAGATCGAATAACCTCATACAAGGGAAGAGAATAAATTACATTACATTACAATTTAAAATTTGAAATGTGCTTTAAATAAAAAATCACGCATTCAATTTAAAATTTAAAATCCTTCAAAATTAAAATCACACAAGTGGAAAAATTTTAATGTGGGATTCTCGAATATTTAACCTTTAACTATTCAATTCGAAACATTGCAAAGCATAGTGTTATTGTTTTATGCAAAAAGCAAACTTCAGATTCGTAGAAGATGTTTGATGGGTAAATTTTACAAGATAATCGTAAAATTCAACTGCCCTGAAAGCGAGGTTACAAGAATTTTCCCACCTGTATGTGATTTTAAAATGTCCAAATAATTTTCAAATATTTTAGTGAAACTGCCTTGCTTTAGGAAATCCATAAAATTTACAGTTTTTCGTTCTACCATTATTCTTACAATTCAAACGCAAATAATTCCTCTGTGGCATACAGCCTGCCTACTTAAATGCATGAGAGATCTAATCAAAACACACCCCCGCCGTTCTCGTTACTTGCCACCTCGGGCGCAGGCATCGTTTTGTCTATCCCCTTCCACGGTCGGCTCACAGCGAATAGTATGCACAGAGCCACGCATGTACTGTAAGCACGTCCATGGCTCTATGGTTCCGTCGTCTCCCTTTAGATGTCGATACTCGTTAGAAGTGATAAGTAAACGGCTAATTGTAAGTCGATTTTCATTGGTCGCCACAGAGTGTTTTGAAAGCAATATATTGTAACCTGCGTGTTACACATACTCCTGGAAATAGGCAAAAGGATATTCTCCTGAGTAACTTCACGAGAAATTGCATCACTCAGGGAAATATTCAGAGCGCATGCTCCACAGCCTCCCACCAGCATCTTAGAGATGGGAGATGGGGAGAAGAGCAGCGGTTTCCCTCATAAAAACCGCTGCGCAAGGGGGAACCGGCAGTTGAGATCTCATGGAGGAGCCAAGAGCATCTGTAGATTGCAAGCAGCGAGAGTGGCCTTGGATTCCCTTCTCCTTGGTCTGTCTCACTTGACTCTCAAAGAATAAGCCTAGAAGTGTTTTACTCTCTTAGCTCCAGGCTCGATAAGGACCAAAAGGAAACCAAAAACGTTATTTTCCGATTTTTTTATATGTTCCACATATTTAGGTACATCGATAGCGCTATTCACGAGAACTGACACAAGACTGTCTAACGAACATGATCCACGTATCATTATTCTATGGCCATCAAGCATTACTCCTTTGGAGAAATTATTACTAGTCTCTTTATCTTTGTCAGCTTTTGTTTTTATCGGAGCAAACTATTCTTCAACGCTCACATCTGAATGTATCTCGTCGTTCAAAAAGTATTCGTTATCTTGCGGATCCAATCCGCTGATAGATAACTTAGTGACCATTCTTTCGAATCCATCACTATCTTCAGTGGGAATTAAACACATCGCATTGTGTTCTGTGCTGGAGTTGAAGTCCAACAACTTCAGCCGAGCTTTCTCTGCAGGTGATGGCTCTGAGCTGTTGATAGTTAAGCCAGTGTAGGTATGTGTCGAGATTATTAATGTGAGCAGTAAAATCCCCTCAAAACGTTCAAAATCTTCGCAAGATACCAACAAAGCAACGCGAGGAATGAGAAAATCTTTCACAACTCTTTTATTTGCATTAAAGCATTTTAATTGACGAAAAATCGCGATCAAATGGGCTTCATCAATTCGAATGAATGTAGTAGCCGGTCGATGAGATCGATAAGAATCTTCTACGTGCAACGCCGAAAAGCATATCCTTACATAGTCTTCAACAGTCATGTAATTGAATGCTATAGATTCTGCGGTTGAAAACGCTCTGCAATGATCTGAAACAGCTTCAAGTGGTATTGTACCAACTAACAACCAATCGTTCAGCCAGTGTTGCATGATGTTTGCATCCTGCGCTGCGAATAACATCTGTCCCACTGACACAGTTGTTCCAAAAATATTGACAACAATTTCGAAGAGAAATATATTTGGAGACTTTATGTTGTCAATTATTTTCAACCGTGTCACAAGACTTGCCGTACTATCTAGAGAAATAGTGGCATTCCGTTTAAAAAGTCGACAGTATTCCTTGTACACTGGCTTTTGCTTGGGTTACTGAGTATACTCTGTACGGATCCGCTGCAACGAGTCCGATGGAACAAATTTAAGGTTGCTTGTGTTTCAAATTTTGCATAATCTGCACAACGTGATTTTTTTCTGCACGGACGATGCCCAGTTCTTCATCCAGAGCATGGAGACTAGAGACAGGGAGTCAATCTCGTAGTGGAGGGGGTGAGTGAGAAAGCAGACCCGCAGTAGGAGCGTCTGTATTTTCGGAAGAATGTGCCATAACTCGAAATTCGGCTTGTGCGCATATATTCACGTGAGTAGTGCACTCACGTACACAACGCACACAAGTATATGGTTACGACAAGTTAGTGCGCATAGTTTCGATCGAGAGAGCCTCCCACTGCGGGCTATACATATTGCTCATGAATTTTTACCCCTTCCTCTACGAGATTGTCCACCTGTCTCTAGTCTTCATGATCCAGAGATTCTTGTAATAATTTTCTCAAAACGTCACTTTTATAAATAACTGGTGCTGTCAAATTTCCAATATTTTGCACGCTTCTTGCAATATTTCGCCTGCAATCTGCTGCACCTTCCTTCAGAACTTGTTGTCTGATGGCTTTTCGTTTCTCATACCTCAACTGTCTTTTCACTTCTTTATGAGAAATAAACCTCGTATCCTTGGCTTTCACTTTTAAACATAAACCTGCATCCTCAGAAGGATCCGTGTCAGCTATTCCAAAGGATTCATTTTGAACTTTACCGTCGCACTTACATCTCCCTTTACTGAGCAAAAATGGTTTGTTTGATTCTGAAGAAATTGTAACTTTCTTGAATTTGAAAGCACAAGGCATTCGGTATTGATACCAAAATTCGCCCGCAACAATATCGGCTCAAACTCCAGGATTCAAAATTTTATATGAGCGACCTTTGTAAGTCCTAATAACTGGCTTCATTTTCTGCCATAAGTCTGGATTGATGAATAACTCAAAAATCTCGTTCTTGTTATTGACAAAGCAAGAAAAGAATCCACTTATTATTCAATTCATGACTGACTCTTTTGTAAAAGTCATTTGTGTATGCAGGGAGTACACCATTCCCAATTTAATCTCCATGTAAACATATATCAGTAATCGTATTAGGCAGCGAAACTTTTGCTGGTCGTGGCATCTTACAAAAATCTAGGTAATAAACTCTTTTTTATAGCTTATCTACGCGATGTTTATGAGATATTTGAAAAAAATTATTTTCATATATCTGAGATTTCATATGAAGGTATCAGGGAAATTTTTTAAACTTTTTTAGGATTTCAAAGATCGCGTTGAATTTCATGGTGAACATTTTACGACATTTTGATTTTGAGAGATTTTATTTTATCGTTATTCGAAGATGCATTTGTCAATTTAAAATATGTGTTTTTTAAATTTTCTTCATGAAAACATTAGGAGATACCGTCGAATATTCATGAAATACTGACCTTTTTTATTTATCTGCTTTGTAAATCATAATTCCCTATTAAAATTTAAATGCTATTGATAATTTTTTTATCTCTCGTAATATCACACCTAATCCTCTGAAATCAGTTTAAACTGTACGGAATATTTTGAGAGTGATAGAAATCTCTTGAAACTCTTCAAAATTCCACGACAAAATTTAAAATTTGAATATAAAAAATATAATACTCTCATAGCATGTGACCAACTTTTAGTATAACAATATAATTGGAAAAAATTAAAAGGAGAGCATAGTTGAGAAAAAAATACTATTTAGATTGACTACCTGACAAAGGGATTTCGATAATTCTAATCAAGCATATTTATATATGTACATATATAATTCTGTTAATTATATAAGGATATTTAATCAATATTAAAGAAGTAATCAAATGAAATTTTCTTACCTTGGTTTATAGAAAGATTATTCTGAATCATTGAAAATCTTCTGCAAAGCTACATGGATGCCTCAGAACATACATTTCCTGTATAATTTATATAATAAATAAAACTGAAATTCAGTGATGTAACATACTTTTTACTGTCCGCACAGATACTTTTATTCAGATAAAAACCACTTAACTACCCATTCAAGTATGTATTATCCTTTGTTTAAAATTTCTTCGTTTTTTCAACTACACCTTGTAAGCACACTTCAAACACCAAACGTAATCATTCAAGATTGACAGTTTGTAATTGTTGGAGTCCCGTCGGTTAAGTACACCAAATTCTCTCATGGTAAAACAGATCAGGATCACGTGACATGTTCATCATTCACAATTCACGCGCTCATTTTAAAAACATGTGGTAATTACCATCGCGAACGTGAAGTTGAATTATTAAGAAATAAATGCAAAACGAGGATCTACTTTAACGTATTTTCCCTATATCTTGATCATTTTAGTCTGTATTATGACAGTACGATGTCTTGAAATGAAGAAAAGATTGATGAGAAATAACTTAGTATTTCTGGACATTCTTTACTTTTAGACTTCTGCGTAAATGGTAAGTCGACGAATACGCCACTGACGTGTTGAGAAGGCACTCATCATTTTCTATAAAATTTATGAATGATGATAATTTCATCATTTTATGGTATTGCGCAATGGAAGTAGACTACGAAATACCTCCAAACGATTTTGAATCGATCGGTGCCAATGAAGTTCAAAATAGTGAAATTTCGGGGTTCTGGTCATTTTTTTCAAAGTTCCATATTTTTTCCAATTTCCGCCGACAAATGTCCAAAGTAGGCAACCAAACACCTCCAAATAACCTCCAAACGATTGCCACAAGAAATTTTCAAAAATATTAAAAAGTGGGGTGCTACCGTGAAGTTAGCACCCCAAATTTGGAAATTGGATAACTTAATTGAAAGAATTCAATTAGGCTAAGGGACACATATTTTTCAACTGCTAATAATATTACGGTCCTAATCAATTAAATTTCCTGCACATTACAGCCTAATCCCTGAGGCCAGATTCCACCTAATAATAAATTCCTCATAGAAAAGACTCCACGACACTTGAAAAATGCAATGTAATCAAAGCATTGTCCAAAATATGCTTCAAAAGCTTAACTTTGTCATTCAAGCAATTTTAACATCATTTTGAGATGTGTGGTTGAAGGTTTTACTATGACATTGAAGCAAAAGGCTTACCGGCTTGAGATCATCTCAGGGTACCACCAACTATCTGAAGGCTCATTTGACCCTTTCCATTGTCATCTGCCAGCGTCGAGTTCGTCGAGACTCGGAAAAGGATCGTGCTCAACCTACTGCTTCTCTATCCGAGCGATGACAAATACTCGAAGCCAGTGACTAACACACGCGCGCTGTGTCTCTCTCTCGCCTTTAACTTCTTCCTCCCTGCCTTTAATCCTTCCATCCGTATTGTACACCGTCACAAACTTGTATGGCACCCCTCATCTCAACAGCTCTCATTTGAACCCCTTGCCTCTGGCCCCCACCGTGAATTTCTTCTCTAAAACCCTCCGTGATCCCTGTTACACTTCCACCACTAGCCCTACCTTTTTTTTAATCTTACCGCCTCTTGCAAACCTCCAACTAAATTCGCTTGGAAGCATCGGTCCTATCTTATCCTACTCTTTACCCTCTACCCACATTTTCACCAGCTCAACCACATACAAACCAAGATACCAACCAGATCTCAACCAGATACATTTCTGCTCTGCTTTCACCCTGAAACATTTCCTTATATCTAACCTACCCCCTACCTGCACGAACCTTTCGTCTGTTCTTTCCATTTATACCCTAATATCCTCTTCCATCTGTTCTATCTCATTTTTTTTCTTCCCTACCAACACGGCCACTGACTCTAAACTTTTCACTTTCCCCCTCAGATCTTTCATCTCTTTTCGACATTTCGATTTCTTAATCCTTGCATCCTCCCTTACACCCTTTACTTCCTCCCTGAGCGCCCTTATTTCCGAAATAAGCAACCCTAGACCTCATCAACCCGATTTTCTCAACCCTTGAGCCCAGCAACCTGCTATGCAAAACCCCCAGACCCCCACAACCCAATTCCCTTAATCCTCGAGAATCAGTTACCTGCAAGACTTTAACCTCAGACCACCACCACCCGATTTCCTAAACCTCTGAGCCCTGTAACATGCGAGTCTATTACCCCAGACCCCCACACCCCAATTCCCTTAACCCTCGAGCACAGTTATCTGCTATGCAATAACACCAGACCCCCACAACCCAATTTCCCTAATCCTCGAGAACCAGTAACCGGCAAGTCTATAACCCTCGACCACCACTACCCGATTCCCTTAACCTCTGAGCCCTGTAACCTGCAAGTCTATTATCCCAGACCCCTACAACCCGAATTCCTTAAACTTCGAGCACAGTAACTTGCTATGCAATAAACCCAGACCCTCACAACCGAATGTCCTCTGAGTCCTGTAACCTGCGAGTTTATTTCCCTAGACCTCAGCAACCCGATTTTCTCAACCCTCAAGCCCAGTAACCTGCTATGCAATAACCCCAGACTTCCACAACCCAATTTCCTCAATCCTCGAGAACCAGTAACATGCAGGACTTAAACCCTAGACCACCACTACCCGATTTCCTTAACCTCTGAGCCCTGTCACCTGCAAGTCTATTACGCCAGACCCCCACCACCGAATTTCCTCTGAGTCCTGTAACCTGGGAGTCTATTACTCTAGACTTCAGCAACCCGATTTCCTCAACCCTCGAGCCCAGTAACCTGCTTTGCCATAACCTTAGACCCCCGCGACCCAATTCACTGAACCCTCGAGCGCAGTAACCTGATATGCAACAACCCTACAACCCCCACAACCCAATTCACTTTACCCTCGAGAACCAGTAACCTGCAAATCTATAACCCTAGGCCACCACTACACGATTTCCTTAACCTCTGAGCCCTGGAACCTGCGAGTCTATTACCCTAGACCTCGAGAACCCGATTTCCTCAACCCTCGAGCACAGTAACCTGCTATGCAATAACCCCAGACCCCCACTACCCAATTTTCTTAATCCTCGGAAACCAGTTACCTGCAAGTCTCTAACCCTAGATCACCACTACCTAATTTCCTTACCCTCTGAGCCCTGCAACCTGTGAGTCTATTACCCTAGACCTACACAACCCGATTTCCCTTACCGTCGAGCCCAGTAGCCTGAGACTCTATAGCAATCGATCACCATAACCCGATTCTCTTAACCCCTGAAACCCTGTAACCTGTGAGTCTATAGCCCTCGACGACCGTAACTCAATTTTTCCAACCGTTAAGTATCGATTCTTTGAGCGCATAAATCTACGTCGATTTTGTTTTAAAAATTTTTTTCGTGTTATTTCAAAGGATCGCTAAAGAGATTTACGTTTATGACTTGTCGGCTCGTTGTCTTCCCTGTTTTCTTCTCTTCATTATCTTGAAAATTACATCTTTGATTGAATTGCATGAGTCCCAAACACATTACCATTTAAGTAACCTCTTACATATTACGTAAATGATAATGCAACCTCTCAAACAACTTTTCAAATGGTAAATTAGGCTAGATGTATCGATAAACAATGGCCTTCCGACAACCGCTGTTTTATCGGCATGATGTTCCGCTAGTGTTATTTTTTTATGCAACGAGCCTACTTCAGATTCATAGATGTTATCTGTGCGAGATTTGCTTCTGGGATATTTGCCCACCATCCGCCTCTTGGCTCCATATTTGGGTACATAGACTCCCAGGTTACCAGAAAGAAAATCGAGTGAAGAGAATTGAGCTCGGAGAGTCTGGGTTTATTGCATAGCAGGTAATACCTATTAAGGAAAATGAGTAGTGGGGGTCTGGGTTTATTGTATAGCAGGTTACTGGGCTCGAGGGTTAAGAAAGTTGGCTTTTGGGGGTCTGGGGTGATTGCATAACAAATTGATGTGCTCGAGGGTGAAGCAAATACGGTTGTGGAGGTCTGAGGTTATAGACTCGCAGGTTACAGGGCTTGAGAGTTAAGGAAACTGGGTTGTGAGCGTCTGGGTTTATTTCATAGCAGGTTACTGGGCTCGAGGGTTAAGGAAGTTAGGTTATAGGGGTCTGGTGTTATTGCATAGCAGGTTACTGGGCTCAAGGGTTAAGGAAATTGGGTTGTGGGGGTCAGGGGTTTAGGACTCGAAGGTTACAGGGCTCGGAGGTTTTGGAAACGGGTTGTGGGGGTCCAGGGTTTAGGACTCGCACGTTACAGGGCTCGGGCGTATATGAGATCGGGATGTGCGGGTCTAGGAATATATCAACTTACAACAAGCTGTAAAAGACATGGTTTTGCTACTTTTTTCCTTGGCGAATATTTCTGTAGCAAAAATGATATCCGTGAGAAGTAGAATTTTCCATATTTGAATTCGTTACATCTCGGCCGAAAAAAATCGGATCGAGAAGTTAGGGCTCGAATTCTGGAAGTGAAGAGTAGTTTATTACGGGGCCATCGTCAGTTTTTGGAGGGAAAATTCTTTCGCGATGTAACAGGGTCCTGAATACTTCAAAATAACGTGTTTTTGACCCTTTTAGGTTATATTATCTCGAAAACTAATGGTGCTGGAATTTTTTTGAGGTCAGATTCAGATTAAGCGCAGCAAAAGCCTTCGGGTACACTAGGTGTTGAAAAGTCAGGCGTCTGGATCATCCCTTGTTTAGTTTATTATGCATCTTTTTCCGGTAAGGATCTGAAAATAAGCTCTTGAAACTTGAAAACTCATTACGTATCCTCAAAAACAGGAAGACAACAAGAAGATCATGCATTTTGGGGAGCCCTGCGACAAACTCATAAAGTCTGGAAAGAGCTTCCTTGAAGTAGCATCTGGCACAGATCTCAACCTTGTATTCTAAGTCGAAAACGCCCATTCAGCAAAGGCTGGCATCAGGAAGTACTGTACACTTACCGGAGAAGGACAACTTATGCAACCCGAGGAACAACTGAGCAGTAACATTCCTAAGAATTCTATACAGGGTGAATCATGAAAGTTATGCGCATGATTTTATTTTGACGCGACTACACATCGCAGCGCAAGTCGAACGGAGAAGAATCAGACGTGGATAAACATGTCAGAGAACATAGGAGCAGGATGAGAGGAGTATCAAGAAGAGTAGAGGAGGTGGTAGAAATTATAGAGGGAGAACTGTATCAAATAAGGCTTACAAAATAACATGTAGAGGATGAAGTGGGTGCTCACTTGTTTTATGGGCTCAAAGGCTGCATGGTTATCAGTAGACAGGAAACACTGGCCAACGAAATGTCACCTATTTGCTCATGGAGTGAGATATGTTATCTTCAGAGTTGTTTCTTGTGCTGAATCCGAATCTGGCCTTTATTTCTCTGCACGTCAGGCTTTTGAGATCTTCCGGATCAAAATTTTGTTTGAAAAATTACAAATCAGGAGATTGAAGGCTGTAAACAAATTTTTCAATGAAAACCAATGTACGATTTCGATGCACTTTTTAATGCCAAACCCAACGGGGAGCTTGTTTCTGTGATACCTCATACGATTGCCGAGATGATCGGCAATAACTGATGGAAAACACGAAGAAAGTGGTTTTACAAAAACTGCATATCTAGCTGAAAATTTTTTTGCTCCTACTGTTCCGGGTATCTTTTTCTACGTAGTTTTCAATTTGACGGCTTGAACGTACTTCAAGCGAATCAATGTACTGCGTCTCCAAAATATCTGTTTTTCATTTTGTTAGCTCTTGTTGGAAAATGATGATTAATTTTTTCTCCTGATCAGAGACTTTTCCTCTTGAAGGCTCGACGATATTGAGCCTTTGTTTCACTAGTCATCAGATTCCAACAGTAGTATTGATGAAATCTTTCACCATGTTGATTACTGAGTGCTCCTATATTTTCTGGAAAGAACTCCAAGTGGAAATGCACCATGTGAATTTTCAGTGACATGTTCACCTCTATTTCCTGGAAGTTTTCCAACATCGTATCGATCGAGTATTTGTAAGTTCTGGATTTCCTATTTCCTTAGAAATTGTCTTTTACAGCTTCCACTGGCAACCATGTTTGTCCTTCATGTTCAGTCAAGATCTTTTCGAAATCGCCATCTAGCAACAGTTTTTCGACTTGCTGTCCTTCAAAAACTTCCTCCTTAATTTTCAACTCACTGAGGTTAGGGAAAATTCGTTTAAAAAAAAAAAAAGGAACTGCTTCTCCGTTTCTATTGATCGCTGTGCTGTACCTCTTCACGATCCCAAGCTTTATATGTAATCCTGGTAGGAAGACCTTTTGAAGATCAACCAGTGGTTTATGAAAAACGATCATTTTTCCTGGTTCTAACAGCTCTCAGTCTGGCCAAACTTTAACTTTAAAATGCTGTTTCCGTGCTCTGCTGTCCCAAGTGCATGGAAACAACAATGTTTTGTGTAAGCAGATTACATATTGGTGGCATGAGCAACGGGTATTGATGAATATTCGTTTCCGTTGTGACTAGAAAAAAATGGAGTTATATCTCTCTCCATTCCGCTAATGAGAGATTTTTACATCTTTCTCCAACCAATTTTTTCTCTTCGAGTCTAAAGCCCAAGATTTCAGCCTCATTTTCATCATCAGGATTCTTTCACGGAAATAACAGTAGCAGAAATTATGAAGTCGTTGCTTAAAGATGAGTAACCATTATCATTTGTGAAACAGAAATAACAATTATCGATATGGTTCAGAGCTACTCTCCAAAAAGCAGAGGGAAAAAAGTGGAGATATGATGAACCACTTTTTTTTTTTAATTTCTTCGGCATTAGAAAATAGAAAGAATGAAACAATAAACAGTAGGAAAACAATCCTCGTCAGCTAGACTTGCAGATTTTTGTAGAATCACTTTTTTCGTGTTGTTCATCAGTTCCCGATTAATTCACGGTTCCCGATTCTCTCAGCAACCGTGTAGGATATCCGAAAAACAAGCCCCTTGTTGGGTTTGACAATAAAAATGCATCGAAATCATATATTGATCTTCATTGAGAAATCTGATTACAGCCTCCTACCTTCTGATTTGTAACTTTTCAAAAAAAATTCGATCCAAGAAATCTCGAAAACCTGAAGTGCTGCAGAGAAATGGAGGACAAATTTGGATTCAATACAAAAAACTACTCTGAAAATAACATATGTAATTCCATGAGCACAAAGGTCACATTTTGTTGACGAGTGAAATAGCTGCGGGAAGCAATAGATGGAAGAGGGATAAATGTGACATGGATGAAATATTTTAGGAGAGAGGAAGGGCAAATTGAAGGTCTCGTTGCAATAAGGGGACTAGCGCTCGGAGCGTCTTCAACCCGAAAAGTTCAATTTTTATTTTTTGCTATTGTTTATTTATTTGCGAATCAATGGTGTGCAACCTTATGATTATCATATATGTTCAAAGACAAAAAGTGTGTGAGGAAGTTGGAGATACGAATAACTTCCAGTGGGACATTTGTTCATTATTCACTAAATAAGGTTTCCTGGAACTCAGAGATCGATTTGACAAAAATTGTGTGCGCCTCTGTTGAGGCAGGAACAATTTCCTTGAACATGAATAATTAATTTTGTGGATGGAAAAAGCATAAATATTTATTAATCGATCAACATTTTGAACAAATTTTGAAATCATAAACTTCAACTTTTCTATTTTTTTCCTTTTTTTGATTGTGAAGTTCTTTTTCTCACTACATTCTTTTCAGCTGGTTTACTTTTCAATGTTTCAGATTTGATTTCTTGTTTCTTATAAGCAGCCTTAGTTTTCACTCCACTATTTTTTCTTGTTTAGTTATTGGCTCTGTTTTCGAAGATGTTGAGCTTAGAAAAGTATTTCCAAATTTTTGTCTATCAGGACTACACAACTGTAGCAAATGCTCTTAATCTTTCCTCTTTTCTTTGGTTACCCCTACGGCGCCCACTGCTGATGCTTTGGATGAATGTATTTCCATGCTTTTAGTCAATTTTATAGAGGCACGTTTTCCATCATAAGTATAGTAAAAGGCTATTCGACCATTTGGGAAACAAACAATTTCCACAACCTTACCTACAAGCCAAAGTTTCGATCGCAGTGGCAATACGAATGACCTCTGACAGGGAAAAGATGATGTATTTGAAGTTGTAGCTGAACTAATGAAATTAAAAAATGCATTGTCGTATATAATTACGATTCTGACCTCTAGCAGCATCAAAGTATAGAAATATTTTGTCATAGCAGTTGAATTCAAGTTTTACAAATTAGGCGCCGGAAAATCTATGCATTGACAGGAAGCTTTCGCAATGGTAAGTTCTGCTCATAATCGAACTCGCAATGAAGCGCGTTCTTAGTAGCCAACATTGAATTTTTAATTTCCCATACTTGCTTATATCCAGTTTATGCTGTGTGAACTCATTTTTCTCCATTTTGTTGCTTCCATAAGCGTGGCAAGTGTCACATACATCAGTTCGCGTTCAGTCGAAGGAAAAATTAACATGATGTATAAGATAATTAAAATATGTGGTATCATCGATTGGAATCGATTTACTTTCTATCACAGCAATGTAAAAATCTAAAAATGATAGATGAAATTCCTTGAAAGTTGATGACCTACCGTCAAAATAATACGGCTTTGAATTTTTTCTCGCATAATGCGATTCCGGGGAAGGGATACTTTTACAATGTACAAACATCTCTTACGGCAGGTGTTAATGCGACATCTGAGGTTAATATGTTGCTCATTGCAATGTAAATTATTATTCGATAAATAAAAATAAAACTTACCTTAACGGTATCACTAAAAATAAAATGCGATGTTTGTGGCTTAAAACCAGTATATTTAAATTTGATGTTAAAATGACGACGCGTTTCGATGCAGTACTACATCCTTATCAAGTCGTGTTTCTGTTAAACCAAAAACGGATATTTAGTATAAAAATACCTGATATTATACAAATATCATTGTACACAGTAGTAATATTAAATAGTTTCAAAGTTAAATAATTATCTAATTTATAAGAAATAAGAATACATATTTACCATATTAGTCGATGTAATGAAGATTGAAATGAAAAAATCATAAGTTCAAGAGATAATGTTTTTTTCCATTTATTACAAAATTAATGTTAGTAATCTAACCTTCAAATAGATCAAAAAACTTTTAAACTGAAACAAC
>WSXT02227924.1:0-16455 GCA_011762715.2 Neuroterus valhalla | reverse complement strand
CAACGTAGCCTTTAGACTAATTTGTGCAGGAGCCCCCCCCCCCCCCTCTCGACAGGTTGGGCTACGTGATTTATGGACAGCCTCTTGGTAGGGTCAAACGCAGGAGTCTGTAGTCCAAGATGGGAGAGCAGAGAAAAGGCCAAGCACGGCATACTGGCCTTACCCCCCATCTTCCTGAAGTTTATCTTCAGGCGTTTTGCATAAAATTGTGCAATGGGAACGAAGAAAAATGTTTCCCGCAATTATCGATATTGGATCGCAAGAATCTTACATTACTGAAGGGACAGCGAGTTGTTAAGGCTGCTTGCCGATCGCCAAGAAGCTATTGAGTCACTCCCTTTCTGGGGGCGGAAACACGGCGCTGGTAAGGCATCAGAAGTATCGTATTCATGAAGGTAGTTGCGGTGAGAGCTTTACATCCTAAACATCCGATTAGGCGACGTCTACAGCAGCAGCTAATCCACTCCTTTTGACCGATAAGTGTTGTTCTGAAACACACAGATTTTTCGCGTTTTTTATGGTATGACAGTCAAGGTAATATTTTGATTCTCAGGCATTACAGATTTGTTTTCGGAATTTTATCAGGTCCCTTTATTTCAGGAGGGAAAATTCATCTACATTCGAGCCCCTATATTGATTCGAAAAATCATAATTTCAATTGTTGATTTCGACGGGAAGAACATTTTGGAACTTTTGAGAAGCCATTCTGTCGACGATTGTGTGACAAGCGTGAATTTCGTAGAGCAGCTGGAAAAATGCATTGCAGATCCGGAAGCAGTTATGACTTGAGCTTATCTTGTGCTCCGAGGGTGTAAGTACACTAGCGTGACCCTCAGCGGAACCAAGCTGCAGTGCTGGGAATAACGTGGGTAAGAATATGGCACTTTGTCGGGTAATATTCCAGATGTGAATGTATTTGCTAGCAAAAAAGGTACCGAAGTGACGGATTCATTCACTAGCTTAAAGAATTGTTGACTCATTAGATATTATTTGCCCTGTAACATTAGGCACAAAGTCATTTTTACAAGAAACGTTGGGACAGAATTTCGATTTGGATTTTGAAAAAATAGCTAAAAAGTTACCATTGTAATAGATTGAATGAAAATTCAACACTCCAATTGCAGCTTGGTGGGACGGATTTTAGTAACGCTTGATTGGTGTACTCGAGCGTGTTTCACGGCGTACTATAAAAAAATCATGTTGAGATTACGGAGGAATGCTAACCGTACTTTTGGACTGTGAATCGATTAGTAATTCGAGAACGATAAGTTTCGTCTCGGAAAGCGCTGGTACGCTCAAGCCTCTAAGTTCCTCGACGTTTTTGCTGGAAATAGTGGAAATCGGCATTCCCGATCTTGATTGTATTGGAAAATTCGATTTTTCCAGAAGATTTTCGATTTGCCAACAGAATCAAAAATGATTTCAGAAAAAAATTTCATATCGAGTACTTAGGAGCTTTGGTTCAGCGTGAATCTAGGGTGAGAACTGATAAGAATATCGGAATTGGGGACATTGCATCGAGAGCAAAAAAGAAGCTGATTGCGTTGGTTTGTTAGTCACATGTTGCGAGCTACTCCGCTTGGACGCGAGAAAAAATCAGACATTCAGGACCACAAAAATTCATCAGAAGCAAAATCCAATTTCACAATCCTCCTACCTCCTTGTTGAAATGAGCATGTATCAACTATAAAGAAAGAAATTGTTTGTAATGGTCTTCATTTTTCGTTATTAGGAAAACAAGATATAATAAGAGCTAGCGAGAGATTGAGCAATTTTTATTCTGAAACTCTTTTTAATTTGGTAATACACTCTCCTTGAGATATGACACTAGCTTTTCTTATAGCCGGAGGAAAGAGTCCAAGGTTTATTAAACTATTGCGTTTGACATTTAGTAGAGATAGCAGGAAATAAATTCCTTGATTCTCAGTCGCTGTTCACGGAATCTATCTAAAAATGAGGATCTTCATCAGCTCTTTGTTTTTTATGATCGTGATTTTTCTCAATTTTGCTAGTAAGTGTTCTTCATATGATTTAATTTTCAACATAAATGAAGAGGATTCATGTATCTCTTAAATCATGAAGATGGAAATAACAAGCCCGAATTTCGAAATGCGCAACTATTGAACCCAACACCACTAACATATGTTAAGAATTAGTAGGACTAGTTTTGGATTTTTAAAATTATAGTTCTTGAACATACAGCTCTGACATATTTTGTTTGAGGGTTTCCCAAACATTACATAGATAATATTATCAATATCACTTTGATAACAATTCTCTCCATATTCAATATTTTTCTATCGATGGCAATCCTTAGATTATAATTTTAGTCACTATCAATAGTTCTAACAGGAAGTTATATTGAATTTCTCAATATTTCTTTTCATTCGAGAATTGGGGAACGTTCCTTGCTGGGGATACTTCAATTACACTATTAAACGCAAACTCATATACTTGGGATTTCGTTGTACTAAGTAACTTGCGCCCAAAGAGAACAGTCGCCTTGTACAGATTGGGTTCATTGTCACATTTATGATTATTATATATTAGAAAAATTTTCTGATACATACGTTTTATGTAAACAAAACTTATTCAGAGAATTGCAAATTGATCCAACCTTACTTGTTCGGGGTGTGATTCGATTCATTATGAACAATTATTGTCCAGTATTCAATCCCATTCCATCACATGTAATGCCATCCAATCCTATCTCATCCCATCCCATCACACATCATGTCATCTCATCTCATCCCGTACCATCACACTCTATCCTATCCCATTTCATCCCATCACACATCATGCCAACCCATCTCAGTCCATTCCATCCCATCCCATCTGATTCAATCCCATCCCGTCCTATCCCATACCGTCCCATCACATTTTATTTCATCCCATCTTATATCGTCACATCCTATCTCATCACCTCCTATCTCATCCCATACAATTCCCTCCCATCCCATTCCATTGCATCCTTTCCCATCAAATCCCATTCAATCACATCGCATCCTATTATACCCTACTCTACCCTACCCTACCCCACTCTACCCTACCCTACTCTACCCTACCCTACCCTATCCTATCTTATCCTATCTTATCCTATCCTATCCTATCCTATCCTGTCCTATCCTATCCTATCCTATCATGTCCCATCCCATAATATCCTATCATATCCTATCATATCATATCCTATCACATCCTATCTTATCCTATCCTATCCCATCCTATCATGTACTATCCTTTCCTACCCTATCCTAATCTATCCCATCCTATACTATCCTATTCTGTCCTATCCTGTCCTATCCTATCCTATCCCCTCCTATCCTATCCTATCCGGCCCTGTCCTATCCTATCCTATCCTATTCTATCCTATCCTATCCTATCCTATCATATCCAATCCTATCCTATCTAGTCCTATTCTATCCAGTCTCATCCTATCCTATCATATCATATCCTATCCTATCATATCCTATTATATTCTATCCTATCCTATCCCAGCCCTTCCCGTCATATCCCATCCCACCTAATCCCATTCCATCCTATTCTGTTCCATCTCACCACACCCCATCCGTCTCTTTCTGTTCCATTCCATTCCATCTCAGACCAAAAATAAGGTACCATCCCATCCCTTCCCATCTAATCTCATTCCACAACATTATATCCTATCCCATCCCAACCCAAGCCATTCCATTCAATCCTTTTCCATCCCATTCCATTTCATTTCATCCCGTCTTATCCCATTCCATCTAATACTATCCGATCCTATCCCATCCTATCATATACCACCCCATACTATTCCTTCCAATCCCATCCGATTCCATCGCATCGCATCCCATCCCATCCCATAAGATCACATTCAATCCAATTCTATCTCATCACATGTTAGTTTATCCAGTCCCATCCCATCGCATTATATCTCATTATATCACATTCGCTCCGAACCCATCCCATTTAATCTCATCCCACCCCATCAAATCCCATTCCATCCCATTTTATCCCATCTCATCACATCCCATCCGTCTCATCCTGTATTGTCCCATTCTATCTTATCCAATACAATCACATTACATCTGATCCTAAGTGACCCCATTCCATTGCTTCCCATCTCATCCTATTCCATTTATCCGCATCTCATTCCATTCCATCTCATCCATATTCATCATATCCTATCCTAATAATCTAATCCGATTGCATACAATGCCATCTTATACCATCCCATACCATCTCGTCCTATCCCATCCTATCCTCTGTCATCCCATACTATCGCATCGTTACCCATGCCTTCTCATCATATTCCTTCAAACGTAAATATATAGAATTCACTCTTATGCTATATCATCTTCTTCTTCCTAAGTACATTCCATCAAAATCCATCGCACCCAATCCTATTGCAACCCACCCCATACTTCCGAAACTAATGCCATATTGACTCATGCTTTCCCATCTTATTCTATCCCACACCATTCCATCCCATCTTGTCCCATCCTCTCTCATCCCATCCCATCCTATTCTATACTATCTCGTTCCTACTCAACATATATTTTTTTCCATCAACCCATCTCATCATCTCATATCCCAAACGACCTCATTTTATTCCAACCCGCCTTACCTTATCTCATCCAGTTCTGTCCAGACTTGTGCCAGGAACCATCCCATTCCATGCTGTAATATCCTAACCTATGTTATCTCATCCCATCTCGCAATATCCTTTTTACAACAATCAACCAATTCTATCCTCAAACGTCCCAATCCATTTCATTTCATAGCACTCATCTCATCTCAGCTCATCTTATCTTATACTGTCCAGTCTCATGTATAACGTGCAATGCCATCTCACTCAAGTTTGCCTCACCTCATCCTATTCCATCTTATCATATCTAATCCTCTCCTGTCTTTTAACGTTGCATAATATCGTATTTCATCCCTTCCCGTGTCATCTTATCTCATATGATATAATCCTACTTCATTCCATTATATCCTATCCCATCATATTTGTCCCATTTCTTCCCTTTTTCTATCTCATCATATCTTATTCTTTGGGAATGTTTGCAGAGTACCCAATACATAGTAAATGGAGATAAGGAATCCTCTCCTATATTCTGTCCTGTCATATGCCAGACTTTTCCATCCTTTCTCTTCATCCTTTCCTATCCTATTCCATTCTATAATGAATGATCTCTTATTATTCATCCCAATCATATTCTCTTATATTGCAATTTATTCCATCCCATCTAATCAAATTCCATAGTATCATATCGTATCTCATTCTGTTTCTAAATAATGCAATCTAAAAAAGTATTCAGATATTCTGATTATTGCTCAAAGAGGAAGAGTTCCATTCTCATATATATCTTTTCCTTGAATTTGAGAACTATTCAGAGCCTAATGTAAATATTTGAATACGATGTTTTGGCGATCAAACATCTCTGTTTGTTTTAGAGTCCTTCGGCTCTGGACGAGTCTCATCAACCCGCGCACCAGATCCCAAAAAGGAAAAATTTGTTTCTACTAAATATATGGGGAAGGATGTGAAGTTGTGGGTAGATCCTCGAGGAATTGCTACAAGAGTGTTAAAAGTTGACTTTGACAACAATCGAGTTAATGATCCCCGAATATTTAAAGAATGCACATTTGCATGCCGTATTGGTGAGATAGAAGAGAAGTATAGAGTAGTAGCATATATTCTGCCAGATGGATCATTACTTGGAGCCCGGAAACCAAATGTAAAGGGTGAGTTCACGTGCGACATAATTTTTAGTATCTGTAGAATTGGAATTCCGAATTCAAAGTCGCAGAATTTCTTCTTTGTCCTCTAAATTAAAACCTATTAACCATCAATGCTGAGATTTTTTTCATCAACCACAGCCTAGTAAAAATATGTTCTATTGCGTAGTTTTAGCATAGCGATAACGTAGTATTGTTGTGAGAATCACACTGGATAGCTACGGCAGCTGCATATTGTGGTTGTGGTAACCACAGTGCACAGCTTATGCAATCACGAAGTGTGGTTGTGGCAACCACAGTGTTTGGTTGTAGCAACATATATTGTGATTGTGGTAACCACAGTACATACTTGCAGCAGCCATACAGTGTAGTTCTTACAACTAGACTCTCACACAAACAGATATGTAGTCATGGGAACCACAGTTATAGTTGGACCATATTTTACTATTCTTTGTGGTTGTGGCAACCATACTTATGGATCCTACAACCATATAGGTTTCCCCGTGTACACTGCTCTCCAGATCTCCGCAGTGCGTACTGCCAACTCTGTTCGTATCTCTACTAATCGTCGAAGTTGCAGTAGTTCATTGAGTTCGTATTCTAGATGAATCTAGCAAAACTCCAGCAGGTATTTTCCAAAGTATGCCTGAACGAATTTGAAGGAAAAATCATAGGACATCTAATTTTTTCACTGAGAAAAGAGAAAAAATATTAGGCCGAATTCCTTGAGCAATTTTTGGAGATAGAAGTTTTATAGGGCTTCATGTGGAGATGTATCGAAAATGAATTGAAAATCGCTGAAACTCCTCACATCTTCTTCACAACCAATGCACCGTATTCCTAGGCAAAAATTTGACTTTCTCTAACATTGGTCTGCAAGAACTACCTGCGAACGCTGGACTCCCATGAAGAAACTTGCGAGAAACAACACACATTCTAGCCCCCTTGGGACTGTCTTCTTCGAATTTCGTCAGCATGTGTTTTAAAACTTCGTTCAGAATCAAAATATTTTAGATTAATACCTAGTAGTAGAACTATTTCTAATATTCCAGTGTGAGTACTTTAGTCTCATGGGATTTAAGAGGATTTCCAAGGGATTTGGATACTACCGGGAGATTTTAGTTCAGACAAATCCAAATATGATCAATGAATTAGGAGTTCTTTATTCGGTTTTTATCAGATTTTTGGAATGTAATAACAAGAAATATAGGCAATATCATGCTTGTTGAAGGCCAAACTGTTAGAAATGGTTGCCTTCTCTGCATGCAACAACACCAATTATTACTCTTTTTGTTCCTGATTAACTTGTTTCTTCTCTTTTCCGTTTGAACTCTATTGTGAATGACTAATGTTTGGTGAAGCTAACGTAACGCATCGATTATTGGAAATTCAAGTTCCTGGAAGTTGCTTGCAGCATGCTATGCTATTGTTGATGGTGACATGAAGGCGGAAAAAACGCCTTCAGAGACTCGCTGGATCTTCTGAATATACAATTCTAGTTGGAAAATAATAACATTTGAAAACACGAATGGCTGATTTAATGTGCAACGCGATGCAATCAACAGAAAGATTGGTCACTGCAGGAACTCGAAAATACACTGGGCGGAGACACATTGATCCAACCATGCTCGCAAAAGGGTTCGTTTATTTCAAACACATTGTTCAAGCATAAAATGATAAACGTGTACGCTTAGTGCAGGGGCAAAAGCCAGAATTTGGTCGACTTTGTTGTAGCAGACGGAAGGCTGAGAGGGCTTGTAAAAGATACAAGGGTCATTAGAGGTTCCTGATTTAAAATAGATCGTCACCTCGGATTCCAAGAATTAACTTCGGTCAAGGATGAAGCAGAAGAAGATTTATCAATAAATTAAAGCAGACGGGGATAGGAATCGAGAATCTGCTAAATCCAGGATTAAAAATAGAATATCGTGAAGAGCTGGATAAATACTAAGGGCATCCCAAAGAAGATTGGAAGACAGAATCAGGCAAGAAAAATGTAGGATGTGCATGGATTATACTTCAGAATCACATCTTGGAGAGCGCATCAAGAGCGTGTGGATGTGATACTGCTAACGTAGGAAGAAACTATCGTGTTGATTGGTAAAATGACGGAATACGTAGGGCCGTCCACAAGGAAGAGGAGCGTACCCGAGAATGATGGATATTGGAGGACTCAGGAAAGAGAAAAGGTTTTAAGTAGCAAGTGATTATAAGAATAGGAAAAGGAGAGAAAATGTGCAAATAAAAGCAAGCAGAGATTAAATCAAAGCGGTGGAAGATACGAAAATGGGAAGTGAATCTGAAGCAAATTAGAAAATATTTTGGAAATATGTTGAAGAGACAAGGTAAGGAAATACTATCGCTGAGGTAGTCGAAATAAAGAATGCTTATGGTGTATTGGTATGAGATTCAGACAAAATTGAAGACAGTATGAGAGATTTTCTCAGAAAGCTCAGGAAAATCGAAGCCATGAAGCATATCTACCGCGATACAAATGAATGGACGAAGGCGATTATCGCCTCATTCTTCGAGGGAAAAGATGATCGAAGCGACATTAGTTGATCTCGAAAAGCTTTCCACCAGGTGGATAGAGCTATGCTTTGGCATTTCTTAAAAAAGTATGGAGTGACTGGTTGTCTCCTGAACCCAGTACAAGCAATGTTTAATGGTAGAAAAGCGAGTGTGAGAGTAAATGGACAACTAAGTAATTGGTTTGATATTGCGTAGGGAGTTATAAAAGGACGCCTTCAATTCTCTTTGATGTTTGATATATACATGGAAGAATGTTTGAGAATATTTCTAGTGGACGGAGGAGCGGTTGTTCTCCGGACGGTGAAGGTACGTGGTGTTAAGTACCAACATGAAGAGCAGAGGTCTTGAGATGGACGCGAAAAAAAGAAAAAATATTGATTCTGATCTAATACCTATTCCTGCTTCCTTCCACTACAAATCTCCTGCTCAAAATTTCCCATGTCAATTCCACTTCCAAGTCTTTTCATATCAATTCTCTTTTTTCCAGTAGTCCAGCGAGACTTGAACCAACCGAGTAACGCTTACCCCTAAAGGGACTTGGCTACTACTATTGTTTGTTTTGAGCTTATGATATAACGTTAAGAGAAACTACAGTGATACACTCAACTAGCCAAATCGTATACAAAATAATTTGTTTGTAGAAAAAACTCTCTGTCTCTTTGTTTTGATTTGGAGAATGATAAGTTTTTTCCATAAGAAAAGATATTGCAATGAATGTTGAGTTCCCCGCAATAAAGGTATAAATAATTTATCAGGACGTATTCATAACCCTTATACAACCCGCAGTAATACTCAAGCACCCCATTTGAAGCTTTCACATCTTCTATTTAAAACAACTGATAACTTCAAGCTTATTTCATGAACCGTAGACTTTTCGAGAATTCCAAGTTAGAATTGATGGATTCCTAGTGCTGCGGTTAAGAGTTGTTGATATTTGAAACCTGAGATTGATCCTTTACTTCCGAAATTCAAAAATCTTCATTTTCTTTTCAAGCTCGATCGATCATTGTAGAACCTACTGACACAAAATGGTTCATCATTCTTCAAGGTCTACGCTTCAAGGTTACTCAAGATCGTGATTCAAAAATCCCGACATCAATTACTCTTCTTCCTGAGAATCGACATGAGTTACCACTATATGAACATCTTGTCCTTCCTTTTAAGTTTGATATAGATGGCCACCACTTCTTTTTGTACAAAGATGGTCGAGGAGAAATTTTCGGAGCTGCGGTTGACAAGGATGCTTACAAGCAACAATTTTATGAAAAATAATCTACTTATGAGGCAAACAGTATACATGATAAAATTAAGATATATTTTCTTTATGTGCAGTTCTGTATGAAATCATGTTGAACTAAAAATTTCTCTAAAGGTAAACTTTCGGTTTGTTGGGAATGGAGAGTAAGAATTCACCGATGTTTTCAATTTTGAACTTCCAATATTTTATTGAAAGGCACAATCTTGACCATTTTTAGTGGTTTTGGCTGCCCTGTAGAAAATCATAAGGTATGAGCATCATTCTGTTCTGGCTGAGAATTTAACTGCTCCGATTGAAAATTCAGCTATTCTGTAAATCTTTATTTTGGTTTGATAGAGTCCATTTCTTTTTAATGGGAATTGAATTATCTTGGGAAAATGGGATTTAACGAAATTTAGAAGAATGATGGTATGTTTGTAATTTTTGTTTTGATTTGGGGATAAGGTGGGGGGAGGGGCCAAATTAAGTCCTTGTATTCCCTCCTAGGTGTCTGGTCACCCTAGAATTAATTCACTTAGGAATAAAATTATTCGTAAGTCATGTCACGAATTTTCTTTCCAAAATAACTTAAAAAGCTCCTCCTTCTTTCGGTCTGATTCTCGCTCAGCTTAACATAACACCCATTAGGCATTGGACGTGATCTTGGCTGACTTTTGTTTCCATATTCATTCAGAATTTAACGTTGAAAATGTAATCTTACTTAGAATAAAAATATGAAGAAAGTAATACTAATAATAATAGTAATAGTAATAATCTAGTGACATATAAAATATTCATTCTACTAAAAGATAAGGATGAACTATTAAAATCTATCACTAGACGAGTCATTACGAGTTATTACGACTACCCTCCTTCACAAAAATGAGTTTAATTCCAGGTGCCTTATACGTAGGTGAGGCACTATGTTTGTATTATTTCAACTGATTACGAAACATATTCTCGGCCCAGGACGGTTTATTGACAATTCAAGGGACTCTTTAAATATTGTGTTAGATAGCGTATAGTGATGTTTGATACGCAAACGCACGTGTCAACGTGTTATGAACAGATTTATTATAATTAGGTAACTATTTTCCAAATTCAAGCATAAAAGTCTTTTTTAGGTCGGATTGAAATGAAGTTTTATTGGGCGATTGACTTGCGCAGTGAATGTTTGTAAAAAGTTTCTCTGGACAGTTTAAAAGTAAGCCTAACGCTCTCCCAAATAAGATCATTCAGATAGTTGCATTCGATCGTAATATAATTGGGTAAGTACATCTTTCTATCCAGCAAGGTTTCAAATGAATTTTTTCATTGGGTATTTCATTTTTCATGAAAAATTGATCTTTTTCAGCTGGAACTTCAACTATCTAGTTCAAAGTTATCCTTACTGACTGGAAATATAAATTCACTGTTGAAAATGCATTGATAAATTTTTTTATTTTTGGCCTGAAAATTCAAAGATTTGCGAAAGAATCATACTATCTGGTTGCATGTTTACATTATAGTTCTATGAAGTGATTCCATTGTTGACTTCTGTGATAGGATTCAACACACATTCTTAGTTTTCGTTACTTCCGTGTTCTCGAAATGCGCTGTACAACAGGTACCCAGTATTGAGTCTCATCAATATTGGTTTTTACAAATAACGATTTACGCACCCTGGCTATTTACGATTCACCTAACTATAATATATCGTTATTTCTTATCACTGTCAGCAATAAAAGGCCTAATACACAGGGAGAAATGTGGGGGATTCGGAGTAAGATGCGATAAAAATTACTAAGAATATGCGACATCTATTGTTTCCAGTTTCTCCTCTGTAGTCACTTCTCCAACAAACAGGCAGTGTCGCGGCCAACGCCATAAGAGCAACAAAAGTAGTAG
Organism: Neuroterus valhalla; assembly: GCA_011762715.2. Lineage (NCBI taxonomy): Eukaryota > Metazoa > Arthropoda > Insecta > Hymenoptera > Cynipidae > Neuroterus > Neuroterus valhalla. The sequence continues at coordinate 5,078 of WSXT02227924.1, read as the reverse complement.
TAAAGCACTGTTGAGGGCGCATCTTCCCTGTAGATATTCGTCGTTCTCGCGTGAATAGAAAAATTCGAGATTTTTGACCATAGGTGCTCAGGGAGCTTAGGACACGCTCTGCACCAATCGTCAGAAGAATCTTGACGGCATATACTGCAACTGTATACTAAGGCGGAAATCAAACCAACCCGACAAGCAAAAATATAACTTCCTGTTCCTGAATTGAGCCAAGATGATTTTTGGAAAGCGAACGTTGACTCATGTGACAAGGATTGATCCTTCACAATTTTGAAAGATCCTGTAGAGGTATTAGAGATTGGGAAGTCTGCGTGCGCCTTTACGGCATGTGATGCACAAGCGTGGAACGAACGACTTGACATGCAAGCTTTTCTTTGTATATGTATGATCTTGGGCGCAGTGATATTAATGGCCTTGAGCTCGTTTTTTGTCCATAGAACTACTCTGAACGAATAAAGAAGAACCAGGACGGCAAGCATGTAAGTCGCAGATATCTTTTTCAACGACAACAGGTTGAACGACCAAATCCGACAAAGGAGATGTTTTAAGCTGCTTTGGAGAACCTCCTCTACTGATGTTGTATCCTGAATGCGGCTCTCAGGCACGCCTCGATATTTGTAGGACACTTCAACGCTTGGGAATCTGAATCCACTCCCATCCACAAGCTCAAGGTCCTCATCTATACCTGCTATTTTTCTACTGTTCAAATGGATCCTGGCACGCTTATCCAATCCAAAGTGCAAACCGGTTTATCGTATGTGCCCCTCGACGTTACTTAGACCATCTTTCTAGATGGCCTTTCCAAGAAGCATAAATCTCTCAGTCATCAGGAACATCAGCTCTACCACAGAGGTGCCCATGAGAATCGCGAAGTGCGAGAAATAGGGGCAATAGTGTGATGCAGAAGAGGAGAGGGCTCATTGAGTCAGCCTAGAATACACCTCTCTGGGAATTACGCTGTAAGTTGTCACACGATGTTGTCCAGGAGTTATAGTAAATCGTGTTTCCCTAAGGGTCAATAATCTCTTTATGAATTCTACTAGATGTGAATGAATCTTCAAGCTTTTCAACAGACAGATGATAATTTTATGTTTGAGACAGTTTCGTGTCAAAACCTTCGTCGTACTTTCTCACTCTGAACAGCCTGTGATGACTCCGCCTTTAGTTTGTACAAAGATCCCGAACCAAAAAGATCTGTAGTTGAACTTCATCTGCAAATGACAAAAGTATGTGTACTTAGAATGGAACCAGTGTACCAAGAAACAATAAAGCAGAAGGTGCAGATTTTCAGTTTTAAAAGCTCAACAACGGAAACTACTACGTGTAAAAATATTAATCAGAACTATTCCTGATGAGTGAATATATATAGGAGTTAATTCATGATGTGATGTCAAATGTATAGCAAAAGGAAGAATATAAAGCTTTTGCAACAATCGGTTTGTTGTCGGGAGATAGTCAACTGATCCACATCAGGCAAGCAACCAAACCCCATCAAGTATAGGATTCAATGAAGAACTATCATGATCAATGTTCGTTGACAAGTGAAGTATTTTTCCTGGAGAAATTGCGTAGTCTTAGGTCAGTTGTGAAACAAGTCAGGTCTGAGTGTGAAACAAGAACCCACTCCATAAGGCGAGGACCGCAGTCACGCTGTTGGCCGATATGCCTGACTCACTGATACAGGTGCTGCTCTTCATCATTCATCATTCTCTTCAATTCTCATTTAGTAGCCGACCTACAAGAAATGTCCACAAATGGTTAAGGATCAGAGAGGTCTTCTTTTGTATCTAGTTTTGCTAGCGTGTCTGCGATCTCGTTGCCTTCTATGCCACTGTGTCCTGGGACCTGGATCAGTGACATTTGGTTCATCATCGCTGTATTGTGAATACTCCCATACTAATGGCGGATTAATTGTTGTTCTATCAAGGGCCATGATAGCTGTCCTGCTTTCCAAGGATATGCGGATGTTCCTTTCGTTTCTTGCCATACTCCATCGACTCATAAATGAACTTGAGCCTAACCTTAATTTTGGATTGGAGGACTCTGGCACAGGACCTACTCGCAATTTCGTTTGGAATCCGCACTTTCGTCGAGATCGTCCTCCATTAAACATGGTTAGTCTCCAAGCTGCAATTGTAGCTACAGCCTTCATGGTGAGGTGAAGAGGCTCTTTACCTGTAAGTGTCCCCAGTTCCATCGCGTGTGTCCGTTTTGAGGTTCTAGTGGCGTCTCAGTACCCATTTCCTAACTTTCTCTAGTTGGAACCTAAAAGTATAGGGATCGACTCTGCTTCATCAAATCACCACTACATAGACCAGTCTGGTTATATTCAAGATCATATAATACCCTGGTAAACTACGTCAATGTATTGATAGCGCTTGGGAAATTTCTAATGGAGAAAATAGTTGTCCTGTTTTTCCTCATGAGTCTACCAGACAATCACCAACCTCGCCAACCTTCGACCCTGTGTGTAGGGCTATTGTCTCCGTTGTAAAGCACTAGAGTCTTTAGCTCCCCCCTTTCTCTCTCTCTCTCTCCCCTCCCCCCCTCTCTCTCTCTCTCTTCTTCTTCTTCTTCTTCTTCTTCTTCTGCCGGAGGACCTTCTCGGCGTTCTGAGCAACGTTGTTCCAGTTCGTCTGAGAATTGATCACGACTTCTCCAATGTTCTCTTGCGTCAGTGAAAGGCCGATCACTCCTTCCAAAGCTTGCTTCTCCTGGCACATTTGAAGAACGTATGTTCCGCATCATCTGCCTCATTTGGGCAATAGTCGCAGCTAGGGCTAGGCTTCTTTATCTTGTGGAATAAGTGGGCATTCAAGTGACCGTGGCCAGAGAGAAACTAGACAACATGATAATTCACTACCCCATGTCTCCCGCTGATCCACGTTTTCACCTCGCCTATTATCCTGGCAGTCCAGTTACCCCGTTCGTCTGATTTCCACTACTCTTCTCCCTTAAAAAACGTTTCATGCTTCTCTCGGACCGCGATTTTCTTGTCAGTACTCCTTCTCTTGGCTTGATAAATCCTTTTCCTCTTAGCGACAAGCAGATCAATAGGGATACATCCCGCTATGATCAACACCGCCGGGCCGGATACGGATCGGTGAGCACATGACACTCTTAAGGCTCCTTTCCTCTGAACAGTGATCAGCTTTTCCATAAGGCATTCTAGTTTGAGAACGTCCGCCCGAACTTCTGCGCCGTAAAGCATGATAGAGTTTGCCGCGCTCAACGAAATCCTCCTCTCACAACATCTGAAGCCACTTATGTTTGGCATAAGCCTTGACAGTATGGCGACCATAGTTTCAGCATTTCCAGCTGCCTTCGCAATTTTGATTTTAAAAGAAAGCTTCTCAACAATCCAGATTCTAAGGTATTACAACACATTCAGAGCTTTGACGTCGTGATCAACAATTTCCGCAGTAAATGGTTTTTTAAACCACCTTTGCCTAGTAAGAACCACCACCTCCGTCTTGCTGATGGCAAGCTCAAGGCCGTGGGCTTCTAGCCAGTTCTCAACCCTTCTAGAGACTTCTTCAACGAGGAGCCTTGCCACTTCTTCCGACCGAGCCTAAATAATTGCCGCCAGATCAACGGCGAACGCCGTCAGGTAGGTCCATTAGTAGGGTATCATCGTAGACAACGTTCCAGAGGTCGGGTCCAAGCACTAACTCTTGAGCGTTTCCCGCCGTGACTTCTGTGCTCCTCGTTCCCTCTGTCGTTCCATAGGAGAGTTGCTTGTTGTTAAGAAAATCACCCAGTATACGTAGGAAGTACGCTGGGATTTTGAACCTCCTTCCAAGGACATTAAGAATATCAACCCATTTAACGGAATTGAAAGCATTCTTAACGTCGACGGTTGTATCATTATGCAAATTTTTCGGGACCGATGATTTCTGCTCCAAGCTTGCTCAACTTCTTGAAGAGTCTCCTCAGTCGCTGCTCCCACTGTTGATTCCCCCCCTTCCCCCTCGAAAACTATGTTAGTTTTCAGCAAGTCCCCCTGCTGCCTGTACTGCGGTTCCTTATCTGGCGCACAGCATGTTTTCAAGGAGCTTCCCGAACCTTCGATACCACGGTCTTTTCCATCCTGAAAAGTTTACTATAGCTGATGAACACTCATACAAAATTTTTTGAGCAGAGGTTGACAAGGCCGCGTACCAAACCTAATTCTATAAAGAAGGATCTTCACATAAAATAAACGACTATTATGAAAAATTGTGTGATACTTCGATGATGTAAATTCTTGAATAAAAGTATGATGAACTAGAACTTCATATCACAATAAACTGTTCGTTTGTTGGAAATCGCAACTATGTGTTCAATGTTTTATTTCAATAAACAAAAACTATCAGGACAAAACTTCTTTATTTTTCTCGTAATTCTGGGAAAGTCTAAAGTTCTTGGGTAATTTTTGAATTGGGTGGGTTAGTTGCACTCAAATCAGGGTTCACGAAAGAATAGTCATATTCTGAGCCACAGAGATAATCCTCTAATAAAACTTTTCAATTTTTAATTCTGATGTTACGGTTCTTGACCAGGCATGTATAGTTATATTATGATGTTATTATTATATTATATTATGTCATTATGACAATATTTAAATGATTATTTATTTAAGTATTCATAGGACTAGTAGAAAAAAACATTAGCATCATACTATAAAAAATTTTATTTTTGGATTGTCCATTTTGTATCAAACTTCTCGATTCAAATTGTCTCCTTGCATTATCTCTCCTCCTCCAAAGTTTCAAAAATACAGCAAGTCTCCCTGACCCTATTAACCATTCCAAATTTTATGACCCACATCATTCCCGTAAGCAGTTAAAGGGTCGCCTTCTCATCCCCCATAAGACTTGGTGAAACAGGAAGGTATTGGACCTGGATCATTTTCATAAATAGTATTCCGCTACTTTGGGGGGAGACATCAATCCTATACTATCCTATCCTTCAGTTCCTGCCCTATCTGGTCCGCTCCTATCCTATCCTATCCTATCCTATCCTATCCTATCCTATCCTATCCTATCCTATCCTATCCTATCCTATCCTATCATATCCTATCCTATCCT
>WSXT02227913.1:0-16455 GCA_011762715.2 Neuroterus valhalla | reverse complement strand
TAGTTTGCATAGTTCGACCAAAAAATGAATCTTTCTATTTTCAATTATTTTCTGTGCGACCAAAATTTGAATTTTTTTTTGATAAACTCGAAAATTGTAAAGATCATCCTGGAGGGTTCTCAGAAAAGAAAAATCTTTTTCTTCAAACTTTTCTTCATATCTTGCGTGGTTTGGCTCATTATTGTCTCATTGTCTCATTATTGTTTATATTTTCGAATTTTGACAATGCCAGAACTCTGACAATTTTGTTTTTATCAAAAAAAATCATGAGGTTAAATTGTTTCACTTTTTACCTTTTATAAGGAGCCGTACTCAAAATTTTTGAGTCTTGAAAAAAAAATCCAAAGAAATTTTCAAAATGCTCCCCTCCTTATATTTTTGATCCAAAACAGATGGTTAAAGAACACGACTTGTATTTTTGGTCCCTCAAAACAGGTGCCAAAGCACGATCGAATATGATCATTCTTCCAAAAGTAATCAAGTTCACAGTTTATTTTCCATTATTTTATTTGTGATCAAAATGGGAATTTTCGATTTTTTGAGAAAATCCAAAAAGTTATATTCATCATCTTGTAGGGCTCCCAAAGAGAAGCATTTTTTCCTCAACATTTTTTTCATATCTTGCGTTGTTTGGCTAAAAATTCTCATTTTCGTTCATGTTTTGGAATTCTGAAAATGCCAAAACTCTGACAATTTTGTTTGATCAAAAGAAATCATAAGGGTAAATTGTTTCACTTTCCACCTACTACAAGAAAATGGAACTTACAATTTTTGAGTCTTGGAAAACAGTCCAAACAAATTTTCAAAATGCTCCCCCTTTTTGATTCTCCATCAAAAATAGCTGGTTAACGAACTCGACTTGTCTTTTTGGTCCTTCAAAATGGCTGCCGAAGACGATTGAATATGATCGTTCTTTCGAAAGTTTCCGAGTTTACAGATTATTTCTCATTATTTTTTGTTCGATCAAAATTTGAATTTTTGATTTTTTAGAAAGTTCAAAAAGTCAGATTCACGATCTTGTAGGGCTCCGAAGAATAAACATTTTTTCTCTGTGACTTCCTTTTCAATCTTGCATTATTTGGCTAAAAATTCTCATTTTCGTTCTGACAATTATGTTCTTATCAAAAAAATCATGAGGATGAATTGTTTCAATTTTTACCAACTACAAAAAACCGTACTTACAATATTTGAGTCTTGGAAAAAAAGTCCAACAAAATTTTCAAAATGCTCCCCCCAACGACGACGACAACAGACAGAGAGACCCCAACGTAAAAACTACTTTTTCGGAATCAGGAGGTCTCAAAACGTGGGGATTTCATAAATTTCTCGAAAGTCAATTTTCACATAAAACCAATACCTTCTCATTATGATGAGAATTTAAAAAATAATTAAAAATCAACTTCACATAATAAACTTTACACAAATATCGGTTACACTTATTTTCATTTTTTCATCACAACCAGATGTGTTTTGAAAGAAAATATCAAAATAGCTCTGCCATTTTGTCCGTGAATGACTCAGAGGGTTTGATTTCGTAAGATCGCGCGAGTGATAATCGGTTACGAGCTACAAGGAGGTGGAATAGTCATGTCCTAATTCCATCATTTTCAAAATGTTAGGGTGCTAAATCGTGAAGAATGTAGTCATCATCAAAATTGATACAAAGTGGTCAAAAAAGCGTGTGGAACAAAAACGTTGAAATTTTTGGCTTTATCTTTGGAACATGAGACGTAATAAGCAGTATATGCATAATACTTTTTCTCCATCTTATCGGAAGTTTTCTCTGAGCATTTGCAATTCAGGCAGACGCGCATCATATACCCATGAAAAAAGTGTCGGTAGTTACTATACCGGGAATCCCAACCTATGAGACCATCATATTACCCAGAGAGACTAGAAATAGTGTTGATGTATGTAATTGTTACGTTTGTCTCACTGCTAGATTCAAAGGCCTGTGATAAAAAAATTGGTAAGGGCCTGAGTCATCAATGTTAATGAAAAACTGGTGTTGTTAATAATATCACGAATATAATCAGCCAAAACTTATCTGAGACTAAGAGGGATCAAGTTGTTACTGAAATTTTGAGACAGAAGCTTGAGAAGTGCACAGATGCGGGTAATGATTTTGAAATGAGTCTGTCGAATTCAGAAAGCAAGAAAACCAAAATGATTATAAACGCCACTACTTCAAAAGATATTGTCTTTGATATAGAGAAGTTAGATACATATCAAGTTAACACAGTAACATCGATGAATGGAATGAAAAAGTTATCTAATTTCATACAAAGTACTGCAGGTAGAAAAGCTGTACCAACTCATGCAAAAAAAACGCTCTTAGAAAGATTGAAAGCTTGACAAGTTTTGTATACCGATGGATTTTATGAATTTGATATTGAAAAGTCAAGCGAAAAACATAAGAGACTTGTGATTTGGGCGGATGTTGAGCATCTTCTGGAAGCAGTATTAACCAGAAGACAAATCATCGGAAATTATACCGTTAAAATCGTGACCGCTAGAGGGCAAGGAATTTTCAAAATTTCAATGAGTATTATCCTAGAAAATTACTGATCAAAGCACAATGATATTCTCGAGATCGATGTGCAAGATTATGATGCAGACGAATAGTGGGTACCGGAAAAGGAGAGAAAAACGTATACAGTGGGTGGATCATTGCTTCTTGTTACCGGGCAAGAAACGGCAACAGCAGCGTATCCTTGTCCCTATTATTTTTTAAGTCTTTCGGAGCTCTGAAAAATTTTGGACATTTAGGAGAAGAATATAAGAAGTACATCGGATAAGGTAAGGAATTGTTTTTCTCAATTAAAATTTACGATTTGCTGAACACTTTCACAATTTTCAGAGAACGATAAACAACCTACAGAGGTATGCCACAGTACGATCAATCAACCCCTGTTTAATGGGTTATGACGATATTTGCGTACTCCAAAAGTGTATTATTCTGGAGCTACATATACTACAAGGCTATGTCAACCATGTATTCTGGCAAGGTTCGGCTTCACTACTTGGTCGGGAATGGGCATTGATCTGGCTAAAGAAGTTTAAACTTCTCCCAAAGAACTACCATGGGGAGATTTCCGAGGGCAATGCATGCCTGAACAAGCAGGGAAAGCTATTCACCGAGAATTTCTGACATTTTGGAATAAATACAAAATAGATGTGATTGAAGATCCATCATATATTAGGCGATTGCAAAAAGCTGTTGTTGAATTTTCATCAAGACACATCTAGTTCTAATTATATTATGATCAAATTTGAATTCGATATCATATGTTTGCAAATTGAATAAATCTCCGAAATAATAAAACCATTATATTTTTAGGCATTATTTGACTTTAATTTTATTTATTTCATCATAGAACAAAAAATTGGATTTTCTTAAAGGAGGGATCAGCTTGGATTTTCTGGGCATCGGGAAAATTATTGCAAAGAACTCTAGAATGATTCCCCCCATTTTTAGTTTTTTTTGGAGGTTTTCTAGTCATAAACCTATCTTTCAAGCTCAGTGTGTTTACTTTTGACCCAAAACAGCTGGTTGAAGAACCCTTGAAGATGACTTTTGATGATAAGTCGAAATGCCAAGACTTTTCTTAATAGGTTCTCAGATCCGATGAATAAACTTAATTCTAAACAGTTAACAAAACTATATTGCTATATGAACGTCACTGCGTTTCCCTTCGATAATTGAATAAAATACGTATAAAAATATTATGATCGGGTAATCAAAAAAGTACAATTTTGGATTAAAGGTAAGTTCGGGGAATGCGGAAAGCGGACTTTGATGGTAGAAGATCCTCGTCAACCACCTGAAGTCACCGCATCTGGACCGCATTATGTACAGTACTCACTTCCTGTGCCAGTGTTGTGAAATATAAACCGTTGAAACAACTTTAGGCATTCATTGTTATTCTGAATTACCAACTACAAAATAAATCCAATAAAGATTTTAGGTCGATTCGAGATTCCGACTTGGGCAATATCTCTGTAATGCCTCTAAGGTGGAAAGCTTTGCCTAGAGTTGTTCAGAATCCTTGAAATTTTGTGAAATATTCTGAACAATCTCCTGAAATACCTCTGAAAAAGCTTTTGACATTTTTTGGAATCATAAAAAATCCCTGGATATGAAATGGAATCTTTCGACTTCTCAAAAAATAATTTTAAATCGCGTGGAATCACCGATGACGCTAGGAATATGCTCTTGAATATTTATAAAAATACGGCAGAATCTCCTTCAACAATTTGAAATCCTTCCATTTCCCATGATTTCTTTCTGTATATTTTTGAATCTCTTTAGTTTTCTTGAAATCCGTTGTAAACTAAGGTAATTTTCATTTTATTTTATGTGTCATTTAATTCACTCAAAATCTTTGAAACCTCTTGTGAACCTTTAGGATTATTCGAAATACCCTAATATTCTCGTACTATCTGGAAATATTTTGAAATATTTTCAAACCATCCACAATCCAATAACCTCCTGAGCGAGCTTTGAAAATCTCATGGGGACGAATGGGGAGAGGGAATCAGAAATTTCAGAAATCATCTTCACGCAATTGATAAAAGTTTTTTTAACATTTTTCAACAAAGAATATTTGATAAGGTGAAAATTGTAAAAATCCACAAATGTTGTGTGACTTCGCAGTTGTGTGCCAGTTGCGACATGATGATTCCACTTCAGATGAGAAAGCAGGCGTGGATTGAACAAAGATTTTTCGAAGATGAGAGGAGGGGCGACCTTGAGCTATATTGAGGTGATTCCTCCTACTCTACTCGAAAAATATTCAGGTCAATGCTCTCGAATACAGGCCAGTTGCCGTGGCTCCCACTAAGGAACCACGCCTTGCGGATAAAGAAGTATAACTTTCAAATTTATTGCAACTAATCTGGAATGCGCTTTACCGAAACAGAAGGATGGAACCGCTTCTGACTGTGTTTATAAGGTGCAATTGGAGCAGGAATTTTCAGTTGTCATTTTATATGAATCTTACAATCATCTTCCTCTTTGCTCTTCTACGTATAGACATTTTCGTTGAAGAAGTTCAATCCTGTGGTCCTAAATGCAATGGTCGAGACCCTGAGCATGGTCGTGGTTTTTGCGCCCATAATAGCGGTAAGGTTCATTAATATTAATATAGAAAACTTTCGATGCATAAGTCTGGAGTTGTAAGCGGATAGTCACTTCAAATAACCAAATCCAAACGTTTGCTATCGTAGCACAGCTTCCTTACGAAGGAGTGAATGGGGTATTTTTATTATTATTATTCGGTTGAGGACCATAAGAGCCTCCGACGCTTGGATTATCCATAGAGATCTTAAAGATAGAGGCGACAAGCCAGTTTGGAATCCATCCGCGTGCAGAGAGAGAAAGAGAATCAGATAGTCCCAAGCAGTCACCCCACACTCTGGCACTCTGTCTCATTCTCTCTCAGCGAAGTTGAGCGGACGGTTCCGCTTACAGAGCGGCCTATGGCTTGTCGCCTTTCTCTGTAATATATCTATGGGTTTATCCTGCTGCGTTTCCACGTAGGCCAAATCATGATACCAGAGTCCTCTCCAGAAGGCGAGAACCGCAAACACACTGTTGTCCGATATGTTCATCGACATATAAACTGGACCACTCATGTCCACTGCGCATCCGTTTTGGTGTAGAAAAGAAGGGACATAGGATCAATCCGCGGTTGTCTCCGTCTTGCTTTTTCTGATTAGCTTTCGGTTGTGGCTCAGGCCTGTATGAGTAGTTAGCGGGACCCTCAATGGGGACTCAGCTTCAGTTTTGACGGCCTTAGCTCGTTTGAAGTTTTCAATATAAATAATCCGAATAACGAAAAAAAATGGTTTTTATGTGCTTTGTTTGTCGAAAGCGAAGCGTTAAAGCATTAAACTAGCCTTCGGATTTTCTCACAACTCCAGGATACCCTCTCCCCAAAAAATAGTGTACAGAGCCACTTCTTGCTTTGTACAAAATCCGTGATTTGAACAGAAGTTTTTAGTTAAAGTTGAAATGAATCTGAGGATCATCGCCTTCTTCGCTCTCTCGATTTTTGCTTTTTTTCGCCAAAGAAAGTGCAATGTGTTTTCGAAAATTACACGATTGTGATGAATGTAAACATCGTCGTCAATGTTGCTCCTATTTCTGAGGTAAGTTAGAATTATAGCCCTCAAATTCTGCTTATTGTTTCGACGCTTCCTAATCATACTGTCCTTTCTCGGAGCAGCATAAACATATGCACGAATCTTCTAACGCTCCCTTCACAGTCACGTATGTTAGCGCATTAAAAACAGAGTGTCGTATTTCTGATACGCAAAATCAGAGATGCGTATGTCACTACCTTAAAATCATACTCACGTGACTGTGAATGTAGCCTTGGAAGATAAGTGAATATGTTTATACTACTCCGAAAACATATCATTACGAAGGTATTATATATGTACGTAGGGAAAGATCACATGTTTTGTTGTCAGGTTTGGTTTGCAAACTTCATAAATAATAAAAACTGTTAGTATTACTGCATTCCGATAACCTATACAATTGCGCGCTCCGCATGAACTGGTGGTCTCCTTCAACCAAAGGCTTATTTACTGGAGCTCATAGTCAGAATTATTAAATATATCTGACAAGGCGGTCTGATGCAGTTCATTTCAAGATATACAATTCTTCATATCATTTTAAGCTCCCAACTCTAATAAGAATTATTCGTGCCACAAAAAACACAAGTTAAATTTCAGATCTATTTACGGAAACCAAATTTCGATCTTTCCTAAGTCTTTGGATAATCGAATTGGTGCTCTATGAGACTCACATTCTTCTAGAAATAGCTACGCTTCATACTCATATCACGCATAGTTTGGCTGGCGATTGAAATTTTTGAATTTTTCCAAGAGCGTTTTTACGATTAGGACCAGAACTTGACGTCTTATCAAAAAAAAGTCGCCAGCAAGCTTGTATATCTTTTTGGCATTCAGAATTTCTTTCTTCATAATTCTTTCTGTCCAGGCCTTAGGAAATTGTGCCAGAGCACAATTTATTGTGAATAATCTTAATAGAAAGTTATTATCTCCATACGATAATACGGATAGACAGACACATTTGTAATACTTGTTTTTTTCTGAAACAATAGGTCCTAAAATGTAGAGATAGAGTAGTAGCAATATTAGGAGACTAGTTTTTCAAGAGAAATGTTTGAGTGATGCTTCCTATGATACCTTTGGGATGTACAAAATTGTTTGATATGAAAAACGTGTAATAGGAAAAAACAACTATATCCATCGACATGAATGAGACTCCCGCAGTTCCTAATTCAAGATGAGATGTCTACTAGTTTTCAAAGGATTTGGCAATGGTTTGAAGTTCATTTTGTAAATTGGTAGGGTTCTCGGAAGGCTTGTTTTGACCATAGAGATGGCGAGGTACAGTATCGTCAACAAGCTGATAGGTAAACAGGTAAGTGTACTGTAGATTCCAAATGAGAACTTCATGCTACAAAGCTTTTATCACGAAGTCAGAAACAGAAGCATATAATAATAATTTGATGTGGAATTCATGATAGAGTTTTATATAACATTCGGTTTTGTCTTATCTATTCCTAACAAGATCAAGCAAGAGATCGGAAGGAATGTTCAAGAACAGTGATTCAACATCGAGATTGGAAAGAGTCAGATCTATGAAGAACATTCAATTTGGAAACCTTTTACCAGAAATTTCAGCTTCTTTTGACGTGTTTATTGATGTAATCGAAAATTGTTCCGATCAGTTTTGATATAAATATTGAAAGAAGGCAGTGAGGCTACTGAATCCTAGGAAGCCCGCTGTGCTTCTAGGTGAGTTCATAAGTGCTCTTCGAGATTCCAACACAGTCAAAATCAGTGAATTAAAGAAGAAAAATCTCATCTACTTCTTTCTTAGGTTCAATTCGAATTTGACGGATAGAATACCAATTAAGACGGTCACATGATGTTTGTCTGCCTTGGTCACAACACTGTATTGGCGGTAAGACAAGGGTTCTTTTATTTCAGCAGATCCTTCTTAGGTATCGCATCAATATTCTCCACAAGAAGTTATTGTCTTGATAAGATAAGCGAAGGTTTTTACTTGAGCTTAGATAGTATTTTTCATTTTGTGGTAATTCAGTTCTCGTTTCGTGAATGATCCATAAAGGAATAATATGCTCCTCGCATCAACCGTCATTTTGAAAGTCAAGCGAATTCACAGTTCAAGCTTACACGTGGACAAGATTTCCAAGCGTATTTCTCTCTCTCTAATATACATGTTTGCAAAGGACACAATCCTCTCCTATAATATGTAATATTATATTAACACTATGCTGGTACTCTGAAACAACTGAATGTGAAATGCATAAGTGTATCGGGATCAAATAATAGAGCGAGTGAAATTCGGAATTTTAGGTGATAAGCGATGCCGGAAAAAGCCTGTAATGGTACGTGAACCTGGTGATACTCCCCAACTCAGCTATTCCGGATGACGGATAGAATATTTGAGTGTCGACGTTGTTACAAAAAAATTTTTTGCAGAACTTAAGATAGATTTGATTATTCTTAAACAACTCATACATAATACATGTAGTGAAGATTGTGTGTCAATTTGTGATTCGCATAATGATTCTATTTTGAAAATAATAAACATACCCAAAGCAAAACAAAGATACACAGGAATAATTTGACTCTCCTACAGAATTTCTCCCTCAAGTTATGATAATAAATTCATTTAATATGGAGGCAACACAAAATCGAGAGAATTTCCCTGGCAGCGAATGTACGAACTACAGTTCCATAAATTCATCTGTAGCGATTTCCTGGAGTTGGGCACTAATGTTTCTCAACTTCATAGGTAATAAAATTTTATTTGTAAGGGAAGATGGAATATCTGTTTCATCAGAGTAAAACAGTGGAAGTAGAAAAGGCACGAGAAGGACAGGTCACATAAATATTATCAATTCTACCGAACAGGGAGAGAGGATCTAATATTCCAATAATTATCTCTGCTTAAAAAATGGACGTTTTTCACCTTTTCTGCAAATCAATACTTGATAAGGTGAATAACTTGATCAGATTCGGTAACACTCCGAACTCCCCAACCCTTCCCATCCTCACGTGAATCAACGTGATATTTCCTCATATCCTTCATCATCCTTTCTAGAATCATGTAAATTATGAATACTCCCGCAAACATATTTTTATATTTAAGCGATGAAATGAGAAAACGTTATTTTGCTGAGAACGGCCTTCTTATTATTCCAATGAACATGAAAATTGTAAACATTTTAAATTTTGTGTGACCTCGCAGTTAGGTACAAGTTGTAAGATGACGATTATAGTAAAATGAGGAATTGAGGTTATCTTTCATACTGCACTCGAAAAAATATTCAAGTCAAGGCTTCCAACGCCGGCCAGCCGCGTTGGCCTCCACTAAGAACCACGCCATGTTGATGGAGAAGCATGACCTCTAAATTTGATTTCACATATCTGGGATGCTCTTTACCCAAAGACAGAAAACAAAACAGCTCATAGCTGTGTTTCTTATCTCGTGTTTGAGCAGAAGTTTCTAGTAATCAATTAAAATGAATCTTACAATCATCTTTCTCTTCGCTTTCCTAAGTATGGTCTTCTTCGTTGAAGGAGGGGAATTCTGTGGACTCAAACGTATGAATAGAGACTGTGAGACTGGTGATCAATGTTGCACTCATTATTGCGGTAAGTTGAACCTATATTTTTATGGAAAACATCGCAGGCGTAAGTCTAGAGAAGAAAACGAATAATCCCTACACATTTAATTCGAGAATTCACTATTTATTATCTACCATAGCTTGAATTTTTAACCAATAAGGCTTTATCCAACAAGAACAGTACGTTTCATTGACAAGATTTCTTGAAAACAAATGTCACAAGTTAAAATTTTCCCGTAGTAGGTATCATTATAACAAGACGTCCCATCCATAAGGAAGAAACCATTCTTCTCGGAAAGGCAGAAAACTGTACAGTA
This sequence comes from Neuroterus valhalla, assembly GCA_011762715.2. Taxonomy (NCBI): domain Eukaryota; kingdom Metazoa; phylum Arthropoda; class Insecta; order Hymenoptera; family Cynipidae; genus Neuroterus; species Neuroterus valhalla. The sequence goes on along the minus strand of WSXT02227913.1, from coordinate 6,443 downwards.
CTTGATGAAAGTGCACAAGTTTATTTGGCCTCTTTCCCTATTTGAAATTTCTGCTTTCGAAGCAAAGATTGCTTACTGTCATGCGTAGGATGTTACCACCATCCTGATTTTTTTCCGGTTGACCGAATGTTTAACGTATAGAGATATTGGCATTAAATGATAAAATAGTAACCATTCGGAATTATAGGTTCAAAGAAGTGCAAGAAGAGGCCTGTTATGATGGTACCTGATCCTCATCCTGGTGAACCTCCTGGACTAAGCGTATCCGGATAGAAGACAGAAGGTTTAAGCACAGTATTTGCTTCCAGTACTTATATTGTAAAAAATCAATTGAATATATCTGAGTAAGTTCGACTTGTTCTGCAACAGCTGCCATGTCATAAATGTAATAAAAATTCTAAGTCAATCTGGGGGTAGCTTTTTATGAATCGTTTCCTTGCGCTAACAATAGAAATGACTGTACAATTTAAATAGTACAATAAATGTGTTCGTCGCGATTGCTTGAAGTATGGAATAAATTGTCTCCATAATTATGGAAAGAAAACTTCCATAAATAAGAAAAACGGAACATCTCTGAAATAAGTGTCAAGCCGCCTGAAAGAAAAATGCAATCATTCATTCCACAATTGGTTATGCATCTCCAATGAGTGGGGTTATCTGTTGACGTTGATGGACATCTGGCATCATAGAATGAGGAAATGTTTGGTTTTATGTGAAATCGGACTCCTGCAGATTATACGAAATCTTGACTGTCTGTTTTCGTCGTGATTGTCATCTGTGAGCACGACAACTCTCAGATAAACTGTCCGATTAAACTGCCCTTTAGTTTACTATTTAGAGACTCATGAAGAGTGGAACTGTTAATTGATCAGTTATTCTTGACTCATGATTGTTCTATTTATGGGAAATCCTTGGAGAAAATAGAAAGCTTAATTTGAGAATAATTTTGCATTTTGAGTTGTTTGGCTTTAGATTGGATTTTTGTATTCCCCTTGTGAGGAAGTGGTTTTCCACCTCTCATTTAATTTATCCCTGCGAACGCTTCAGTCAGACAGGGTCGAAATTTAGGGATAAATTAAGAACTCGGAATTCATTATTAAAATATACATACAATGGATTCATTCTCCTATAAGATACCAATCTAATTTGAAACTACACTGGAACCTCAAACTTAATCCAGCTTCGGGCTCGGGTATCGACGGCCTTGGAAAGAGTTCGAGTAAGCTGAAACGTAAACAGTCAGGGCCGCATACAAGCGAATAACTGTCGCCAACTATAGCGCAGTTGCGAAAATCTATGCTAGGGTACTTCTGACAACTTTCAATGCACAGCCCTAGCGGAGAATGGAGCGAGGAGAGCGCCCCTCTCCAAACCCCCCGCACCGTCTCGTCCACGAGCCATCCACGATCTCATTTCGAAGAAGGAGCGAGTTTGGGTGGATTCAGTTTGAGGTTACAGTGTATTTAAGTGTGACGTTGTGTGTGTTCATAGTGTGAGTGTGTAAGATGTGTGTGTGTGTGTGACTTTAAGAAATAATACTGAGTGTAGATGAAGTTTAGACGCGGGAACAATTAAGTGTGTGAATGCGAAGTGTTTGACTCTATGTAGAAGAATGGTTAAAAACGAAAGTGAATCTAGAGGCATTTATATGAGTGAGAGAGAGAATACGATGCCACTAAGCGGACAGCATTTCGTCGTGCGGATTTCGAAGCCCAGTGCGGTCCCTGTGGGCGAAGCATGGTAAGCATAAGCAGTTAGTAGATCGACGCGGAGATCGTAAAGGAGGCGGACGTCCTCCTCTTTTAACGGTAAGCGGTACGGCGCAGAGAGAGGAAGAGGGACAAGGGAGCTTGTGTTCAACTTGAATCTCTCCCGAGGAATCTACCTTATCGGCCCATGAAGGGAATCTATAGTTTCGGTTTAAGCGGAGCGGTTTCTTAGAGCGGCAACGAGGAGTCCAAGTCGATCCGGAATTGGTTGGGGTGTGAAGCCAACAAACCCTCTTGCCCGATACACGGCCATAGGTACACCTTGTGGTCGTAGATCTCGCTTTTTCTCCGTAGCGAAGAGGTCAGGTTTCCCAATCGCCCTGGTTTGCAGCTCTCAGCGAACTGTCTCTCGCCTCGTGACGTCACTCGCGTATGACGTGATGTTTATGTGACGAAATATACCTCGTCACACCCTTAAGGATTCCTGATGTCGATTCATTAGTCTTCTACAGATCTAAAATTTTCATTGATTGATAAAAGCAGAATCTTTGTTCAAGTTAGGCCCATCAACAAATTCGTTTTACTTTTGAGAACTTGGAACAAGTGTAGCAAAGCCCGATCTAATCTATTCATTGCTCTTACCCCGTCGCATATTTCTGACAAAAATGGTGACTTTCTTCTGACGAACAGTTTTGCGTAGGTTTCGGATTGAAGAATTAAGATTAAAAATGAAATCAGTTTGTTTCTGTTCTCAAAAAACACGCAATGAATTCTAAGACTGATCTAATACCTTCCCCTGCCTCCTTCTCATACACATACCTTACTTAAAATTTCCCATGTCAATTTCACTTCCAAATCTTTCCATATCAATTCTCTATTTTCCAGTAGCATTCCAAGTTATTAGGCTTCAGATTGGATTTTTGTATTCCCCTTTAGAATTCCTGATGTCCATTCATTGGTCTTCTACAGAGCTACAATTTTCGTTGATTTAAAAAACTAGAATCTTTGGTCAAGTTAGGCTGATCAACAAACTCGTTTTACCTTTGAGAACTTGGAACAAGTGTGTCAAAGCCTCATTTGATCCGTTTATTGCTTTAGAAGTTAGTGTGTTTAAAAGGCGAATAGGCAGAAATTGAGACATACACACAGGCGCCATCGCGGAAACCCAATAAAAAACTAAAATTAAAAAAAGTTGAAAAACTAAAATAATAAATTTTAGATAAGTCTGACCCAGTTTTACTTTCAAATTAATAAATATACGTACCCTCAAGAATATCCTCCATGTCACCTCGTTCATTTCTGGTGAGAACTCACAGAACAACAACGTTTTTCGTCGAACGCTCAGAACTCGAGGAACACACTGAAGCGCGTGAACTCGGTGAAGAGTCAAGTTCAACTGCTTGCCACAAGAACAGTTTTGAATATGGTGGGTTGTGCTTTCACAAAAAATAGCTCCAATGCCCCCTACACAAGCATGAATGAACATTTACCTCATCCGGTAACTTCGAATTTAGAGGTTTTGGCCAGCTGTTTGGAATCTCGAACGACTGTGCTATGCCAAGATCCATCTGGGGCCTTAATGACTCTCAACGTTCCCAATGATCCTGAGATTGTGAGCAGAAGAACCATCGAAGGATGTGGAGCTAGGGAGACTTCCAAGAAACCAAGCAGTGACTTAAGGCCGCACCCAGGATATAAAAACAGTAATAGGACTCTCTAAAGCACACAGAAACATCTTTTCCAACAAATTGATCATCCGATCTTTAAGGGTTGCGCAATATATCTGCGCTAACACGCTTGCCTGTCCAGTCCTGCTCTAAAGATGAAGAACAGCCTTACAGTCATCGACATTTCTACGCGTAAGATTAGGCATATGAAGGAGAACTTGCTATTCTACTTGTTTGTCCTGCGCTCATACATCGCGCGTCGTAGAAGTGAGCGCGGACTTCTGAATTTACGATTCCTTTATATCAAACTAGCTGCGCCCTGTGGCGGGAGCTGTGCCACCGCAGGGTAAGTATACTTTTTTATCGCTATTTTGCAGTTGAGCAGTTCACACGTGAAAGTGTTGCAAAGAAACTCACATTCGCATTTATAATATCAGACCCGTCGCAACCGTTTTGATTCACATGTAAAACGAAAGAGAAGAGGTTATGAACCCCGTACCTCTGAAAGGATATAGGAATACTCGAATCACCAAAAGAGGAGGCTCACACGATCTGCGAACGCTTCGAACGGGCTTTACTCGTTCTGCAATTACGCGGAATAATAAAGGAGTAAAAGTTATCATTGCGCTCGACGACTTTTGGTTATTGTCGATCCATAATCTTCAAAGTTGTCATTAATGGCGTTAGGAGCGCAGTGCCCGAAACCAGCATGGAAACTGAGCAGCCCAGTCAAACCTTATGCACCGCTTTCAAAAGCACGTTGAAGCAGATACTCTACGCTTGCGCATTGGCACCAATGGGCTCGGTCTACTTATTTTTCTCAAATTGAAATTTTTCAGTCATTTTCGTAATAATCACAATAATTCAAATAGTCTATGTCACTTCTGGAATGGTTCTGGTATTGTGTCGAAGTTTCATCAAATTTGGTTTATTAGTTTCCACGTTCACCTGTTACAAAAAAAGTTATTAAGCTCTATATCAAAGATGACCAACGCGGGAGCAGCGTTGCCAATAACTGTAACTCGTCAATCCCCTCTTTTACGAATTTTGGATGCGTTCATGCGGTGAGTGCGATGTGGAAAGGGGTCCTCGGCGGGCGGAAGAAGCCGGGCGGCCCCGAAGGACGCTTGAGCCTCGCCTGTCTGCTTCAGGCTCACACAATAGTCAGACGAAGCCCGTAGCGAAACGAGGAGAGAATTCTCGATGAAGCGTTTGGAGAAGGGGAAGAAAGGAGAAGCGCGTCAACCTTTCGTTGGACACCCCTGCTTTATATAATAGTATAGATATAGATTATCCTGAATACGGTTCAAATTGTTGTGAACGGTAGGTATCCTCTCCTGAGAAAAATCAAGAATTAGGAAATAAATGAAAAAGCATTCCTTCACGGATCCGAAAATCAGGTGTCCGAAACCTTTGGCTGAAATCTCAACATCAGAAGTGAGGGGAGTGCATTCATTTATCTAGATTGCTGACTCCCTAAAGCACAGATGATGAAACAAGGCCAATGTTTGCTTTCATAAAATCATCTAGAATCATGTGAAATGGAACTTTGAACAAAGTAATAATTGAACTCAAAGGCGAAATTCCATGTTTCTCTTGCATCCTCAGCCGGTACATTTGGTTCCGTCTCGAAAATGTATCCAAGTTAGATAATTTTTACACAAGTCCTACAGAATATTTTTTAATTTCCCCCCGAAACTCATAAAAATACAGCCTTTCTATCCTCTCAATAAACATAAAAATAAAAAACATCGAAAAATATTGTATTAAAGACTTTGCAGATAGGTAAAAGTTGTGATATGAAAATTCACGCTAAGAGAGGGTAGGAAGGGGAAAGGCATCCTTAGAAATCTTGAGGTTATGCTTCTCCTTCTACTCTAATGATCATTCAAATCTGAAATTTTGGGGAAAGGCAATTTGCCCCTGCCACTTCAAATTCACGCCAGCAGAGATGGGGGTTCAAACAAGTCCTCGTTTTGTTGGCTCTGAGACAGCATAAATCCGATAAGAGAGAATAGAACAAATTTTCGTCCAACCAAAAGTTTGGGTTCGAATCATGGTTTCCGCGTAAAGGGGAGTTTTTACTCATGAATAAAGAATGCCCCTTCTACAAAAGCGTATATACCCACCCTTTCCTCTGTCTATAAGCAGTTCTTGGAGCAGGAGTTCCCAGTTATCAATTGAAATGAATCTCATAATTATCGTCCTCTTCGCTTTCTTAAGTGTGGCCCTTTTCGATGAAGCAGGTGGATTGTGTGGCGTCAAAAGACTGAATCGACCTTGTGAAAAGTGGGATCAATGTTGCAGTCGTTATTGCGGTAAGTTCAATATCCATTGATATAGTATTCATCTGATGCATGCGTCTAAATCTATCAACAAATAATTACTCAAAAATTCCTTGAAGAAATTCCGCATTAAAATTCTCTGAGGTTATTCTCTGCAAAATTTGTCTTTATTAAATCATTATATCTCTTCACAAATTCACATTATAGTAGCCCATTTTCTTGGAAAACAGTAGGCTGAATTTTATATCGAATGTTTTTTATCAATAAAAGTTTGTATTTTTCCACCCATTTTTTATATTCCACGTTCGAAGCTGCTCATCGTACATTCTAAAATAGAACTGTGGTTCGTGATGTTCAAAATTATCTGTATCACAAAAATAAAATGTTCAGCTATTTCAGATTGTCTAACTCACTTTCTAGTCCGGTCAATTTAGGCATAAAAATAGTGATCAAATAGCAAAAATTCCGACAGAGCCAAATCTCCGTAGAGACCTTGGGTTTGCCATTGCAAAATAAGTGTCAAAAGTCCCCATCGATCCTATGTGAGCTGAGCCAGTTACTCGGGGTCAAAGGTCAACATTTTAGGTTTTTTGTATTTATCTCGAAAACGGTAAGTTTGGTCGAAAAAGTACTCCAGATCAGAGTTGTAGATCCTAAAATTTACTATAAAAATGGTCTCTATGACTTTTTCTCTTTGACCAACCGTTTCCCAGATATTGCGCTTGTAATAATCATGTTCTACATGATCTGCACACATATGCCACGTATATACATATTCAGGT
>WSXT02227912.1:0-31624 GCA_011762715.2 Neuroterus valhalla | reverse complement strand
CGCTCGATACATTCGGACCCTTTCTTCATTCAAGTCGATGACTCGGGCTCCATAACTTGGACCCCTTGAAGTGATAAACCCCACATGTGCGATTGTAACTTAAGAAGTTGTCGCGAATTATCAAAAAAGCTGTAAAAATCAATGACTCGAACTTGAAGCTATCCACAGATTGTTTTATATTTAAGAAAGGATATCCGGGTCATTTTATGCTCTGAGAAAGTCGTCGAGTTTATGAGTTCTCTAATTTCAGGGATGTCTGCTTCGAGCTTCTTAAGTTAACTCTTTCGCATGTTTATTAACGCCCCAAATTTGCCGGCCCCTAAAATCTGCCGCCTACTCAGCCTACTGGTAAATCCGCCACTGTGAAAGTGCCAAAATCATCAAGCAGAATTTATTGGGATAAACTGAAGATAATAATCGGATGAGAATAGTTGCTGCGGTTGTTCTATAGTTGAAGTTACATTGCAATCACTATCACAAATTTTAATTCATAATTTTCTCATTATCGTGTGGATTTTTAAACCTAAAGCACTAGTTTGGAGACCCAATGAACACAACATGGCTTATAATGTACCTATACCTCGGCCATATTGGTGTGGCACTGCAGCGCCCCTTTTGAGCAGTGAAAGTTTTGTTTTCCAATACCAGCTGCTTCTGAGGGACCGTCTATTAACAAAATTACCAATTTTTTGCTATTTTCAACTAAAAATGTAATTTTCGACCAAAGAAGGTGAATTTTTAACCAATAGAAACATAACTTTTCTACCTTAGAATTGTCTAGTTCCTAACAAAATAATCTAATTCTAAACAGAATAATTAAATTTTTAATAACGCACTTGATTTCCAAGAAAAATAGACGAATTTTTAGAAGAAAGTTTAATTTTCAGAGAGGACGAAGAAAAAGCATTTCCAAAACCATACATGCATTTCCAACAAAGTATATACATTTCTAACAAAATTTTTGACTTTCAATCCAGAAAAACAAATTATCTACCTAACAGTTTCGTGTGTAACCTTGAATTATCATCATCAATCGGGAAAGTTAATTTTCTACCAGATAGTTTAGTATGAAGAAAGAACGCCTTATTAGGAAATAAATAAATTATCCAAAGAATAATGGATTTTCAGAAAAATTGATATTTTTTCAATCAGAAATTACGAATTTTATACGCTACAGTTAAATTTTCAAATCGCAAAGTTGAATTTCCTAAAAAAATATTTTGACTTCTGAATCCAAATGGACGAATTCTTAACAAAATAGTCGAATCAAGAATCAAATTATTGAACCGTAAAATAATGAAGATGAAGTATTCAATCAAACTGCCGTATTTTCAACCAAACAAGAATTCAATACCAATAAAAACAGTTGCGTTTACAGAAAATTATTCAAATTTTCATGCCCAAAAGACGATTCTTGCAGAAAATAGTTTAATTTTCGCAAAGAAAAATTATTTAACCAAAATTAGCGAGTTCGTAATAAGATGATTATGCGCTCAACAAAATATTCGAATTTCAAGAAAAATTCAATTCACAACTTGACGAAGATGAATTCCCAATAAAAAGGTCGAATTTCGAACAAAGAGAATCTGCCCGCCACGCAAGCACATTGTGATCGCGCGCCGCACGTTCGGCCGTCGAATCTCGCGCTTCGCGCTCGGTTATGAAAAAACCATGCGTTCTGCGTGCATTACGGTTTTTTCCTTTTTTGGCGCTTTATCCGTTGTGCTCCCATACACTTTTTTACATACCTTTCCAAACTGAAAAGCAAAACGCTCGCTGCTCACATCAGTATTTGTTATTATATAACAAATCATAATGAGCATTATAATTGAAACAAATAAATTTCAATCGTCATGTTTTTATAAATATCACAATTCATTTATTTTTTTTAGGAAAAAAAACAATTTTTTATTTCAGCATTTTTTGTGTATCTCGTATTGTTTTGTTGGAAACTTGGCTTTTTCATGTTAAATGTCGTTTGTTGCGATTAAAACAAAAACTATGCTTCTTAAGAGAAAATAGTTGAGGAAAAATGTATAAAACTTTTTAAGATAGACAAACTTGTCTCTTAACGTTTTTCCTCTACTCGTACATTTTGACCTCGAAATGGATTTTATTCATTTTCAATAATAATTTTTACAATAAAACAAAAACCGCGCGTCCTGTCAAGAAATGGTTTATGACGAATTTGTCAATCATTTTCAAGTAACCAATTTTGTGTCGACGCGATTTTTTTCTACCTCTTACAGTTTGGCAGAAAAATGAACTTTTTTATTTTCAATAATAATTTTGCCAATAAATCAAGAACCACGTGCCCTATCAAAAATTTTTTGAATAAATTTGTAGATCTTTCCAAAGTACACAGTTTCGTCACCGGACATTTTTTCCTATCTCGTACCGTTTGACCAGAAAATGGATTACCTTATTTTTATATTATTTTTGCAAATAAAACAGAAACCACATGCCCTATAGATATATGATTGCACACAAATATGTAGAACTTTTTTAGATGAACAATTTTAGTCGTATTACTTTTTTCCGTATCACCCACAGGTTGATCAGAAAATGAAATTTTTAATTTTTTGGTATTTCATTTCTATGGCGAAAACTATAACCATTGGTAAAAAAATGTGCCCTCTCGTCGCGTGCAGCTCGCTTCACTCGCAAGTTTCAGCTTGCTAGGGCGCGTGCTCGCCGGATCTCGCGCTTCGCGCACGTACATTTCAAACCTCGCGCTCCGCTTTCGGGTATTTGTGTCTCGCATTCGGACTGCTTTTGCTAGTGTTCATTTCGATAATAATGCAGATTTGAAAGTGAATTGAACAAATCAATTTCTTTTGGATCCCAGTTAACCAATGCAACCTCATATTCTTAATTTATAACGTAATTAGGTATAGATGAAGATTGAATTTCTCAAAGCTCTGTTGGCTTTAAGGTACACATTCCCATCGTGGCACTCGCACTTCGCGCTCGACTTTTGACGAAAGTTTTTGTATGTAAGTTTATTATCTAGTATACCTTCTTAAGAGAAATCGTGTGCGCTGTTTATTATACAAAAAACAAGTGTATCAAAGACCGATTTGATCCGTTCATTTTTTGGTGAGTTATCATGTTTACAGACGGACGGACATACAGACAGACACCATCGCCAAAACATGATTTTCGGCTCTAGGGGGTGCTTAAACGTAGAGATCCTTCGAAAATTAAAGATGCGGAATTTCGGGTGATGCTTATACTATCTTAATCATAAATGATGAGATTGTAATAAAATTTTTGATTTTCCATTATGTGCTGTACAGTAAAAGTTTTAAATTTTCATTTTTTCATTGGAATTTCGAGAAAATTCAAAAAGTCTTATTAATGATCTTGTAGGGCTCCCAAGAAAAAAAAATTTTCCTCTCTGACTCTCTTTTTATTCTTGTGTTACGTAGCTAAAAATTCTCATTTTCATTTGTATTTCTGAATTTTGAAAATGCCACAACTCTGACAATTTTGTTTTCATCAAAGGCCGATTTGATCCGTCCATTTTTTCGTGAGTTATCGTGCTTATGGGCGGACTGACGGAAGGACGGACGGACGGACGAACATACATACAGACCAACAGACAAACACTATCGCCAAAACTTGATTTTTGGCTTCAGAGGGTCTCGAAACGCGCAGATCCGTTGAAAATTCAAGATGTGATATTTCAGACGATTCTAATACTTTCTCAATCATAAATGATGAGAATGTAATAAATAAATTATCCAAAGATTAATTGGATTTTCATAAAAATCTGCTATTTTGTGTTTTATCTGCAGGTTATATTATGATGTTTCTAGTCCGATTAGGTTTTTCAATTGTCCTTTGTAGCCGAGTCAATAGAGGTCGAAAAAGGCCTGTAAATAGAAAAACTTTCGGGGTCCCATTTTTGGAGGTAGAAAGTTTTCCTTTATCGTCAAAGTGCCTAAGGTTTCACAGTCTTGCCCTTAAATTTGTGTACGCTAAATCCTCCATCTTGAATTTTCGTTTTTTTCGTTATCTCGCGTAATTTTTATTTTATAACAAAAATTGTAGAGAACAAAATTATGAAGAAATGTGTTCCTCATATTTTTTATCTGATTAATTTTTTCGAATTATTAATATCACAGCCACACAAAAAAAATCAATTTCAAGATCTAGAGGTCAGACCATGTTGACTATATGTTTTTGGGGTCACTGAATCCGGATTCGAAACCCATTTTACCCCATCACATCAAGTTTTCGACATAACCTTAAAAATTCTTTGAAGACACCCTATAGTGAAAAGTATAATGATGGGGTAAGTACCGGACCATGTATATTATACGTTTTCTGGGTCGCTAAAACCGAATCTGAAGTTCATTTTACCTCGTCGCATCAGGTTTTCGACATAACCTTAAAAAGTCTTCGCAGACACCCTTCAATGAAAAGTAATGATGGTCTAAAGGCTTGACCATATTGTGTGTTTTTTGGGTCGCTGAAACTGAATCCAATGTCCATTTTACCCCATCACGTCAGGTTTCTAATATAACCTCAAAAAGCCTCAACAGGCTCCTAAAAATGAGATTATCTCGAAAACTTGACGTGATGGAATAAAATGAACTTCGGATTTGGTTTCAGCGTCCCAAAAAACATATAATGCGGTCCAGCAGTCCGGCTACCATTACTTTTCATTTTAGAGTGTCTCTGAAGCCTTTTTGAGGTTATGTCGAAAACTTGATGTGATGGGGTGAAATGGGCTTCGGATCCGGATTCAGCGACCCTAAAAACATATAGTCAACATGGTCTGATCTCTAGATCCGAAAATTGATTTTTTTTTTGTGTGGCTGTGTATTTATTGCCGATATCGAGCAAAAACTGCGCAAAATTGTGACATGGGCGCAGTTTTCCCAATTTCTCGGCAATTTGCATTAAAAATAAGTGTCCTATTCAAATGACGAAGTTGTAGAATATGAAATTTCCTTCAACTTTCGTATCAGAAAGTTCTTTAAACGGGCCATACATGACGGTCGGGAACACGCTCAATATTGCGCAAGGTGGAAAAAGCGACTCAACTCGGGTATTGGGAATTTAAAGTTGCAATCAGGGCCGTAGAGACAATATACAGGCCCAGGGGTAACCATGCACGGCTCCCTCCACCGGGCCCCCCTCAACAATTATAAAATCAGAATTTTGTGAAGAAATAAAACTGCGGGCCTGGAAGGGATCCCCCGTTTCCCCTCCCCTCTAGTCAGGCTTGGTTGCAATGCGAGACCTGATGGCCGTCTAGCGAACCAACCAACATGGCTGCCTATGGGATACACGCAGCCTTGGTTACATGCGCGTCGCACTCAAATAAAGCGATAATAATTCATTTTGTGTCAGATTAATCAGTTAGAAGTACATAAGAAGTTTTTAAGTTAATTTAAAATTTTGAAAACGAGATTCTTCTGGAACCAAAGAAAGGGAAACGAAACTCTCAAAGGCAATGTGTGCTGTGTTGTCAATTGTGACTACAAAAAAAATATGAACACTAATTTGAGTTTCCATAAAGCACCAAAATTTGGCAGTGGTACTTTTACATTGAAAAATCTTATTGGAGGAAGCATTGTTGTTGATAAGCGTTCCGAATGGTTAAAACGACTCAAGATTCAAAATACTGATCAACAAATACTAGTTTGCTCTCTGCATTTCAGCGATGATAGTTATCTATTTCCTGGATTGTGTTTCATACACTTATTACGTGATTATCAAATAAAATTATTATCATGATCAATAAATAAAATCTATGGTTAATTTACAGATATTCTTACGCTAAGAAAATGTGGCAATCCTATCTTACCCTTCGAAAATCGTTCCACCCACGATTATAAAACCAGGCTTGATCGCTCTTTCACCTTCGATCATGTTTCTGGAAGACGGCGTTGCATTTACATACTCACACGATGTTTTTAGAGAGAGAGTAGCAACATTTTTATCACATTTAAATTATACTTTACTTGAATAAACGTCTTAAGATTAATGCTAATCATATGCATGCCGAATTCCTCAGGCAGCCATGTTTGTTTTGATACAGCAGCGCCTCTTTGCTTGCGGTGGATTTTTTCTTTGCCTATACGTCGCGCGTTTCCGAGAACGCTCTTCCGGCTGCGAGACTCGTAATAAAATGTCATGCGGCCAGATTTCCACCTTGCGTTATATTGAGCGCGTCCCCGATGGCCATGTATGCTCCGCATAACAAAATTTCGGATACGAAAGTTATTGGAAATTTCATGTTCTACAACTTCGCCACTTAAATATGGCACTTGTTTTTTATGCAAATGGCCGAAAAGTTGAGAAAACTGCGCCCATGTCACAATTGCGCGCAGTTTCTACTCGATAGTGGACATAAATATTATTAACTCGGAAAAATTGTTTAAATAAACAATGTGGGGTATACGATTCTTCATAACTTTTTTTTCTAACATTTTTGTTGTAAAATAAAAATAACGCGAGATAACAAAAAGAAGAAAAAAACGAGATGGCGGATTTAGCGTACACAGATTTAAGGACAAGAATGTGAAACCTTCATTCTGACGCTGAAAGAAAACTTTCTACGTCAAAAAATTGGACCCCGGAATTCTTCCTATTCAAATGTCTCTATTGACTGGGCTATTTGATCGTGCTTTGTTAGGTTTTAGGCAGGAAGGTTCCGCGGTGGGGTGCTCTGCCTAATAACAGACGTCGCACAGTGGTTCAAGATCCCAAAAAGCTTGCCAAAACCTCCAAATTCGAAGTTAGGGGATGAGGTAAATGTTCATTTAAACTTGTGTAGGGGGCGTGGGAGCATTATTCTGTGAAAGCACAAGTCACTATATTAAAAACTGTCCTTGTGGCGAGCACTTAAACTTGACTCTTCGCTGAAGACGCGTCCATCAGTTTGTTTCTTGAGTTTCGAGCGTTCGACGAAAAATGTTGTTATTCTGTGAGTTCGTGCTAGGAACAGATAAGGTGACATGGAGAATATTTCTGAGGGTACGTATAATTGTCGCTTGCTTCCGCATTTGCATTTCGAACAAGTATATTTATGATATTGAGAGTGGAATGCGCCCCTACGAAATTTGTTTTTTCATCAATTTGAGGAATATACTTAGTGAATTCTTTTTTTGGATGCGAGTGCGCTTGCTGGTGTTTTCCGTTTTGATCGACAAAATTTATCAAATTTTGTATTGCTTTAAAAAAAGTTGCCCCGAGGCACCCTCGTAGGAATGAGTGCGCTTTTTCTACAACCTAAAATGCATTAGAAATTTTTTTTCGGATTTTAATGCAAGCTCCCGGAAATTTGTTCAAATCCACAAAAAAATGAACGAATTTTTTTCTTTGAAAAAAAATGCTTAGAGGATGCGTTTTACTTATAGCGAGGTAATAATCAATTCAAGCTAACAAAAATTATTGTTTAAACAATATGTTCATGATTATAACAATATTCTCTTAGAATAATGCTACAAAGTTGCGGTTCTTTCTGAAATCTTCAACTTTTCGTCCACTTTTTACTTGAACTAAGTAAATATTTTACCTAATTAGGCAAAAAAAATTGTTTAAACGAATTATTATTGTTTATAGCTATCTTTGTCTAGATAATTACTACAAAGTTGCGGTTTTTTCCTGAAATTCTTAATATTTAATAACATATCAGTTAGAGTAAAGGGATCATTATTTCAAGTTGAAAAAAAAAGTTCAAACAATCTTTATTCACTGCTAACAATACTCTCTTTGCTTGATGATAGAAACTTGCGGTTTTTTCCGCTATAAATTTTCTTCATGGATCCCGCGTCATGGCCCACCAATGAACCAATGAAAGTTTTTTAATCATTGAAAAGTATAAAATTCTTGGAAAATGTCCAATATTTTGGGTCCGCCATTCTAAATTTCAAATTTTTATTATCATTTTCTAAATCAGCGACCCAAAAAACTCCTTTGTACTTATTTTCGTGGAAAACAATAGAAAATTTTGGAAAAATGTCCGCCATTTTCGGTCCGCTATCTTGAAATCGGAATTTTTAATAACATTTATGAAATCAGTGACCCAAAAAACGTGATATAAAACTCAAGAAGTCGAAAATATTAACTCTTTGGATTTTGGCCAGGAATTTCGGATCTTGAACCACTTTGCGTCGTAGAGATTATATAAGAACAGAAGAACCCGAAAACTTAGTTTCATATTGTCCCTGAAGAAGCAAGCTGCAATGTTCAAGAACCGGCACCAAGATTCTGAGTTTTGCACACGATTGAAACACGAAAGACCTAATTTTATTGGGATGAACCAAGTTGATAATTTTGTGTATTTTGAAGGTTTCTTTACTGCTGTCGAAAGGATAGATTCAAAAATCATCTGTCGTCTAAATGGGAGTAGAAAGGTCGTCTGTAGATTACGCGCTATTACTGAATGTGAAATTATAACAAATAAGGCTGGAATTGCGATATTATATCATGTGCAAGGTAGCGAGACCTAGATGTAACAAAAAATGAATAGGAGTAGATTATTGAACGAGGTTAGAATGCAATTCCTGTGGAATGCGTGCGGTAAGACGCTAATGAGAAGTGTGTGATGAGTGGATTACAAAAGAATTTTGGTTAGAAGAAGCATTGTAGACTTTTCTCTGTTATTGATGACGTGTTTATTTGCTGTTGCAGTTGGAGATTAGAAGAAGATATCGAGGGAATATGAGGCTTCTCTGATGATACGGTGATGCAAATGAGTAATGTGAGAATACATCATCTCTTTTTATCGATAACTCTTTGTACAAGACTAATTGTTGTTTAATTACACACTTTCGCATGACGGGTTAATAATCGTGAATCCTAGGCGGAAGCACGGTCCACGCAATGCACACAGATTGTTGACTCTACATTGAGTGGAGGCACGATCCGAATTGAATTATGATCAGACTGTGGTTCTCAATCCACAGAAATTGTCGGAAACGTGAGAAAGAGAACGGGGAAGAATAGCAGGATAATCTATGGGAAAGAGATTCCATACAGATCTTTCATTCATGAGAGTAGACATTAGGCAATATTTGTCCTTACATCTCTCATACATTACAAGACAATTGTACTTGCGCGTCAAAATTTTTCCCATTTGGAGAAGACCTTACCAACCAAATAGTTGGATACTTAACCAGATAAGAATTGATTCCAACTACATATAAGGATTTTTTGAACTAAGAAGTTGGAATTTCTACTAAACTAAAAACACTAAAAACATTATTTTAAAACAAAATATCTCATACTCATACTAGTCGCGCGCTGCGCATGCAGCTCGCATGCTTGAGTGCGCCAGGGCGCGCGTCTGCCGAATCTCACGTTTTGCGCTTCGTACTGTATTTACCTCGCGCCACGCGCTTGGGTTTGTACGTCTCTAAATTTGTGTTCAAAGCTTTTAAAACTGAGAAGCGAAACGTCGACTACTGTATTTAATGATTCTCAATTCTTTTTTGTTAAAGCTTCTTTGGCTTAAACGGATTCATTCTCATCCCGTTCAATATTATCTCCAACTTTTATATACTGAATGCATATAGGGTTTGGTTGTAAAGCAGCTGTGAGCTGTCACTTGCCCTTTGAGTTGTTTTTTGGATCCACCTTATATATATTTTTTTGTACATTTTGTTCTTTGATTGGCAACTCAATAAAGATTTATTAATATTATTATTATTATTATTATTATTATTATTATTATTATTATTATATTATACCACTTCATAGACATCGTCACATGGGTGGTCAGTGTGTCTAAGTATTAAGTAGCTGTTATATTTGGTGGTTCGGAACCCACCTCAAACTGTATGTCCCCCCATCCCTGATTGGTGAGGCGTGCGAAGTAATAGAGCATAAACAAATATTCCAATATTCTCCGTCCCGTTCAGAGGTTGTGTAGTTTCTCCAAAAATTAAATTTTTTTATTTCTTATTTAATTTTTTACGATCCAAACAAAAACGACACGTTATTCAAACACGATAAATACCATATTCGTAGATATTTTTCTGGCAGAACAAAAACTACTTTTCCTATTAGAAATGAATTTATACCAAATTTTAGATCTTTCTAGCCTGCACAGTTGTTGGTGTATCATATTTTTTTTACCTTGCATAGTTTGACGGAAGGAAGAGATTTTATATTTTTCATTATTTTTTGTGCGACCAAAATTTGAATTCTCGGTTTTTCGAAAAAATTCGAAACATTGTTATGATAATCTTGTAGGGCTCCCAAAAAGAAATGGTTTTTCTCCGTGGCTTTTTTCTCTATCGTGCGTCATCTGACTGATAATTCTCATTTTCGGTAGTATTTTACAATTTCGAAAATGCTATAACTCTGCCAATTCTTTTTTCATCGAAAAATATCATGAAGATATATTGTTTCACCTATCAAGTACCAAAGAATCCCTTACTTCAAATTTTCAAATCTTGCATAATATGATTATTAAAAATTTTCAAAATGCTATAACTTTTTGCATTTTGGTCCGAAATAGATGGCTAACAAAGTTGACCTTCATTTTCTACCACTTAAAGAGTATATCAAATGCCAATTAGGTAAATTAGTTTTTTCGAAAGTTATTGTGCTAAGAGACACACATGCGTGCATTCAGACAGACACATTCGTAGAAACGTGTTTTTCGGGTTCTTGACGAGAACAGGGGGAAGGGGGTCAAATTTTACACAAACCTTGTACCTTCTCTGATGAAAATGTAAAAACAAGACAGAAGTTATTTAACAATAAAAAACTACAAATGTGTTATTTACCGTTTTCAAAATGATCCAAAATTTTCATTTCAATGGGAAAATACAATTTTGAAAATTAAATATTTATATTATTTAAAAAATGAAACAAGACGAAACAACGATTTAAATCAATAATTTTGCGCAGGAACGCGTATTTCCTGTTGTATTCGTGAAAAATAAAATATGAAATTAACAAAAAATAAAATTTCTGTAAAAACGACACAGTCCATGGGAAAAATAAAGCAACAAAAGTTCTTCACCCGAAAATGAGCCCAAAGATTTCATTTTCTCTTTCAAATCTTGTTTTTTATGAATAAGACCGAAACTGCTTGTCCTTTCAAAAAGCTCTTCTCAACAAATTCGTAGATCTTTTTTGATTGCAGAATTTTTGTTTCGTTAGATTTTTCCTTATCTTTTATTGTTCGACAAAATGTGAAATTTTCTCGTTTCTATTATTTTTTTGTACTGTAAAAATTTGAATTTTTGGTTTTTTCAAGAAATCTGGAAACTTGTTTTGAAAACATTGTAAGGCACTAAGAAGGAAACGTTTTCTCTCGATGACTTTTTTCACATCGTGCGTTAGTTCGCTGATAACCTTCATTTTATTTTTTATTTTTTATTTTTAAAAGTACCATAACTCTGGCAATTTTTCTTTTTTCGGTAAAAGTCGTACAAACAAATAGTTCGAATTTTCAAATACTGCAAACAACCGTGCATGGAATTTTCAAATTTCGCATAAAATGGTCTCAACAATTTTTTGAATTAAGTTCATTTCAAAAAAAAAAAAAGATGAAATTTCAATAAAGAACGACACACATTCCAGAAGTTATCTGAATTTCGGAACCGTCAACTTGTTATATAAATCTAGAAAGGACGATTTTTTGAGAGAACAGTTGGATTTTCGACCCAAAAGATGAATTCCTGATGAAGCAGCTAAACTTTCAACTCCACAAAGGAATTTTCAACCAAGAGGAATAATTTCCTACCAAAAGAGCAAACTTTCAAAAAAACAGTGGAATTTTCAACCGGAGTAGTTGAATGTTCAATCAAAAAATAAACTCTGACTCAAAAAGGTGATTTACAACCAAATAGTGAAATTTTTAATTGAAATAATTAATTTTGAAGAATAAAAAACCATGAATTTTCTACAAAGTAGTTCCACTTTCAACCATGTTCATGTAGAACACAAGAATCGAATTTTAAAGAAATATTTGAACCCTCAACAAAACTCAAGTAATTTCCAACCAAACTGTTGTATTTTCGGCTGGAAGATAAATATTTTACCATAAAGGTACGTTTTCAACTTATATGATCAAGTTTTAAACAAAAGACCGCAACTACAACCGGATAGTTTATAATCTCGTTTAAAATCAAAACGGCTGATTTTTTAACCAATTCGTTAATTTTCAATCAAACAGACGAATTTTCAACAAAACATTTTAATTTTCAACTGAAGAGATCAGTTTTGAACAATGTACAAATAAATTCTAATTAGAATATAACAGAAATCCAATTACTGTTAACTGTTATTGTATTGGATCTTTGAAATTAAAGGTGTATTTCTTTTCGGTTTTTTTAAAATGAATTTTTATCCAAAAAGAGAACAAAATGTAACGCAATTTTTTTTTATCAAAAAAATTTTAAATATCAACCAGAAGAGAATAAAATCCAGACCAGTTTTCTGATTTTAAAGTTTAAGAACCAATTCTTAACCAAAATAGAATTATTTCCTACTAAATAGTTGCTTTCGCAATAAAAAACATTGAATTTATACTAAAATGGATCAATTTTCAAACTGAAAAAAAGGAATTTGCAAGGAAATAATTAAATTTCTGACAAACAGATGAATTTTCAACCTGAAATATAAATTTCCGGAAGAATAATCAAATCGTCGACCAATATAAATTAATTTTCATTCAGACAGTTGTATGTTTTCTTCAAAAAAGATGGATTTTTTGTCGAAAGAGCTGACTTTGTGAACCAGAAAGGCGAATTCCTATCACAAGACTTAAATTTCCAGCCAAGAAAATTTTTTTTCCGAAAAGAAGAAAAATGCTTGAATTTTTAACCAAATAGTTACATTTTTAATTAGAAAAGATACTTTATTCCATTCGAAAATGGAATCACTATATTCTTCATTAATAAAAATTAATTTTCCAACAACAAAAAATAATAGAAGAAATGAGTTTTTAAAGTAAAAAGACGAATTTTCACGAACGGATTTCAATTTTCGAACGGAAAGGATATTTTAGTCAAGGAGGAAAAGAAATTTTAACTTGATTATCTGATTTTCAAACTCATGATACTATTATTCTAAAAAAAGTTGAATTTTCAGCCCAAAAATGTGAATCCCTAACGAAAAAGTTGATTTTTAATCAAATACTTAAATCCTCAACCAAGTAAGGTTGATTTTCAACCCGAAAAGCAATTTTTGACCAAAAAAGAATACATTTCTGCCATAGATGACGGTTTTTATTTGGAAAAAAAAGAGAAGTTGAATTACACCAAAAAACATAGACTTTCAACAGAGCAGAAGTTGAATTATAAACCAAAACAGAATAATTTTCTACCAAACTCTTTCATTCCAAACCAAAAAAAAAGTGTCTATAAAGAAAAAAATATTCACTCTAAAGACGAATGCCAAACAATGTAATTGAATCTTCAACCAAAATAAATTAAATTTCAACCTGACGATTGTATTTTTTCTTCAAAAAAGATAAATTTTTCACTGAAAGACATTCATTTGTGAACTAATAAGGTAAACTCCTATAACAAGACTTGAATTTCCAGCCAAGAAAAATTTGTGGTTCGAAAAAAAGAGAATGTTTTGAATTTTTGACCACATAGTTCTATTCTTAATTAGAAAAAATACTTTTTTCATCCAAAAATGGAGTCGTGATATTTTTTTTTGAAAAAATTAGTTTTCCTTCACGAAAAAATTAATAGAAGAAATAAATTTAAAAACTAAAAAGACGCAAGGAAAACGTATTTCAACTAGATTTTCAAATTTTCAAGCTACCTAAACTATTTTTCTTGCAATCGAATATTAAAATCCTCAACCAATTTAGGTTGATTTATGATGATTTTTATTTTGAAAAAAGAGAAGTTTGTTTCACCCAGAAAAAAAGAATTTTCAAAAGAAAAATTAAATTATGAACCAAAGTAGAATTACTTTCTACCA
Organism: Neuroterus valhalla; assembly: GCA_011762715.2. NCBI lineage: Eukaryota > Metazoa > Arthropoda > Insecta > Hymenoptera > Cynipidae > Neuroterus > Neuroterus valhalla. The sequence goes on along the minus strand of WSXT02227912.1, from coordinate 17,710 downwards.
ATTCGTTGCATTTTCAAATAAAAGAAAGGAATTCCTATCGAAAAAGGAATTTCCACTTAAAAGACGAATTTGGAACATAAAAATTGAATCTTCAACCAAAATAAATTAGTTAATTAGTTAAAGACGAACTTTGAACAAAATTATTGAATCTTTGACTAAAATATTGACTAAAATAAATTTCTTATCATATATAGTTGTATTTTTTCTTCAAAAAAGATTAATTTTTCGCCGGAAGACATAAATTTGTAAACAAAAAGGCAAATTTCTCTAACAAGACTTGAATTTCCTGACAAGAAAAATTGTGGTCCGGAAAGAAGAAAAAAAATTTTGAACAAATAGTTCTATTATTGATTAGAACGAAATTATTTTTTCCATCCAAGAATGGAACGGTCATATTTTTCATTGAGAAAAATGTACGAAGTTTGATCCAAATAGTTACATTTTTCCTTGGACTTCTCATAACGAAAAAAAATATATCTACTAGCACATATCATTCGCATATTAAAAAAAGGAAAAAATAGCAATACAACCATTTTTCATTTTTTCTCAGACCAAGATTTCAATTCACATTATTTTTCTGTATCACGTTCATTATTATTGATGACAAGCCTTATGACATTCACGTCATAATTAAATATTCCGTCAGTGGAATTGAATCATTAAAAATCGACGGGGGGTATCGAACTATCGAAAAAAATTTTACATTTACATTAAAAGTAAATTAATCAACATGTGGGGTTATTTCCAAAACCAACTTATTTAGAGGTTCCAGTCTTTGATACTTTGATGTCGGTAAGGAATTCCCGAAATACCGCTTGTAAAACAGTGTGAGACTATCATTTGGGAAGATTGATTATCAGGCGTAAAACTTTCCATGGGGGTGCCCCATCAGTCATTCTTCTACGAGACACGAAAAGATCTCATCGGTATCTCAAATGTAATTGGTTCTCCAATCTTCTTTTAAAGTTCCAGTTTTCTCCCGAATATAGATATAACTATCGATAAATAAAGTTGATAATAAAACATCAAAAGTCCTGCAAAATGATCCATTCGAATGCATTTATTGCATCTTCAATGGAATTAATTGGAATTTTTATTGAGTAGATTCATTTTTAACAAAAAGATGAATTTATAATGGAGAAGATGGATATTCTACCAAAAAAGAAGAATTATCAACAAAATGCATCAATTTTAAACCTGAAAGACCATACAAGGTTTGTGGAACAATTGATTCAAAATCTCTAAGATTTTTTGTTCAAAATGTATCAATTTTCTTCTCAACTGGTCTTTTTTCAAATTAAAGAATATAATTATTGATCTTCGTCCCTAATTTTGTAAAGATCCCAAATTTCAGAGGCACCTAAATTGTAACTTTTCATTTTCACTTGTGTTTTTAACAAGCGTTCAAGTTTTGACAATTTTTATTTCCAACTTGAAGTGTTTCAGGTCAATTTTTCTTTCTCCGAATTCATTTGATAAACGCCTGAAATTGAACATAAAAATCATATGACTTCCCAAGAATAATTGAATAATTTACAACCGAAAAAATTTTTCTTTTACTTAGGTTGATAATATTTAACCAAATAATTAAGTTTTTCATCTGAAAAGTCGATTGATACAGATGAAAGTGACCTTTCAATCCGGAAACATAAATTTTCAACCAAAAAAGCTGATTTTCCAACGAAGTAAATTATTTTTGAAACAAAAAGCATTTTACGTAAATCAAATCCAGTTGGATTTTGGAACAAAAAGTTGAATTCCTGAGCCAGAAAGACGCATTTTTCAGGAGGCAGATACATTTTTTATGCAAAGAGAAGGATTTTTATTCAAACACAGATAAATTTTCAATCCAAAAAGACGACTTTTCCACTATGAATTTGAATTTGCAAACAAAGAGGTAAATCCCTAACAAAAAATTCGGATTTTCAGAAAAATATTACACTCTTTAACAAAATATACGAATGTTTAAATCCAAAAATATGGATTCCCAACAAAAAAAACCCAACCAAAAAGTTGAACTTCTAAGGACGTATTAATAATTATTGATCTTACAGTTGCACTTTCAACTAACCAGTTGAACTTTGAAGTAAAAGGAATGGATTTTCGACAAAATATAATGTATAAAGTATATAATATATAAAGTTTTCCAACCAAATCGTTAAACTTTAGAGCCGAAAAGGAGAATTAGAATTATTAGAATTATTATTATTATTTTAGAATTATTTTGGATTTTCAGTCCAAAATTTTTATCAAAGCAGTTATATTTTCAACAAAATAGTCGTATCCTTGACGAAATAAATGAATTTTCCATAAAACATTTGAATTCTTAACTAATTTGCAACAAAATACAAGTATCTTCAACCAAATTTTTGAATTTGGAAGAACTTCCTGCTGAAAAAAGAAACAAAATTTCTGAAAAATTTTTACAATTTTCAACAGATAAATTTTGATAAAGTTGTTACATTTTCAAACAAGAAAGCTGATTATTCGACTCAATAGTTGACTTTTCAAATAGGAAAGAATAAAATTCAACCAAATACAATTTAATTTTCAATGGATCAGTCAAACTTCAAAGCCAAAACTGTAAGTTTTTTCAGAAGACAGATGAATTTTTTATCCATAGAGAAGAATTGTCAAACTTGAAAAGAGGAATTCACAGCAAAAAAGGACCAATTTGGAACAATGTTGTTCAATTTTTCAAAAGAAAAGATAACTTATCTACTCAAAGATTTGAGTTTTTTCCAGAATGATTAAATTTCCAACCAAATTTTTGAATTTCCAACCCAAAAATATGGATTTCCATTCAAATTGTTGAACTTTCAACCATCACATTTTTACCCGGAGAATTTTTGTTTCTCTTTTATAGTCAAATTTTTTACCAAAAAGAACAATTTTCAAATGAAATAATGAATTTTTAACTAGAAAAATGAATTTCTTACAATATGGTTCTACTTTTGAACAAATGGTTCAATTTCACGAAAAGAAATTCATTTTCAATCAAAAAGGTAATTTTTTTTAACAGATAAGTCTAATTCTCAACTAACTGATTGGATCTTGAATAAAAAATGATTACATTGGAACCAAGAACATTGATTTTCAACTAAAGAAAAGAATATACAACAAAAACAGAAAACAAATTCTGAACACAGAATAAAGCTTTCAACTAAAACTGTGAATTTTCAGGAGAAACAAAATTTACAAAATACATCATTTTTGACCCAAGCAGAAAAAGAGCAATTAATCGCACAAATTGAGTAGGTTTTTTTCAATCAACGCTAAAGATGAATAATTAAAAAATAAATTATATTGCAACCAGTTTATAAAGGAGGAAAAAACTTATTTGGAAAAAATGGACTCTGTATAGTTGGTTCAATTTTCAACCTCAAAGATCAGTTTTCTAATTAAATTATAAATCTTGAAAAAATGACTTTCCAACGAAGTATTTCAACACACTACCAGATGAATCCTCTACTCCAAAAGATGAATTTCATTCAATGGAGTACATGGATTTCAAACCAAATGTTTGGATTGTTGATTGAAGTTCAACAAAAAAATCAATTCACAATCAAGAAGCTGGATCATAATCAAATACATTATTTCAAATAAATAAACAATTTTATGATATAGTTAAATTGCTAAACTAAATGATGGATTCAAGATTTAAATCATAAATCTACAATTGAAGAACGGATATTCAGCTAAAAACATGAATTTTCAACAAATAAAAAATTAATAAGCAATGAAGAGATAAATTTTCAGCAATAACAAAAAAAGAATTTCAAACAAAAAAATCAAGTTTTCGACTGAAATCATGGATATAATGTACTCCATTTTCCAATCGGCAAAAAAATTATTTTTCGGAATACGTTATACGTACATTCGCAACAAATGAAAAGTAATTCTCACTTGAAAAATATTCTAATTTTCAAACGAAAACAGTTTATTGAATGAAATGAAAAAATTATTCCTTTAGAGAAAAAGTTGAATTTTCTATTAGAAAAAAAATTATTTTCTACCAAAAACTACAAAATAATTTCCAACCAAAAATCCTGATTTTTTCAGAAAGGTTAGTTTTTAACAAAATTCACCAATTTTTAACCCATAAAAAATAGTCGAATTTTTTGTGAAAACAAAATATTTTCAATCAAAAAGAGAAAAATGAATTTCCCGTTATAAAGTTCAATTTCTAACCTTATAGATGGAGTTTCATAACAAGTGTTGAAAAATAGTTGAATTTTTAACCAAATAAACAAATTTTGAATCACAAAAGATGAGTTTTCAACCGAGGACATAAATTTTTCACTGAAGATAAGAATTTTCAAGAAAAGAATGAATTTTCAACGAAATAAATGAAAATCAAACCTAATATTATAATTTTCAATTAGAAAAGATACATTTTTAACATCAATTAAAGAATAAATTTAAAAAATTGATAAATTCAACGGAAAAGATAAATTTTCAACAATGTTAATTTATTATTGAACAGGAAATGTCAATTTCAACGGAGGAATATGAAAAACCAATCAAAGAGGGTTTTCAAAAGAAAATAGTTGAATTTTAACAAAATAATTATACTATGAATCACAAAAGTTGAGTTTTCGACGAAGGACAATAATTTTCAACTGAAAATAAGATTTTTTCAAAGAAAGGATGAATTTTTAACAAAATACATGAAATTCAAACCTAATATTATAATTTTCAATTGAAAAGGACAGCAGCAACAATAAACAACAATCGAAGAATAAATTTTTTTAAATGGTCAAATTTCAAGCAAACAAAAGAAAGTTTTCAATCAAAATCAGGAAACTTCAACAACAAAAAAAGAAATGAGCAAACGAGAAGATGGGTAATCAACCAAATATATAAATTTACTACCAAAAATTGGATATTGAATATTTCAAAAAGAAAAAAATGAATTTCCTATGATATAAATCAATTTTTAAACAAAAAGTTAAGTTTCCAAATTGAATAATAAATCTTTAACAAAAAAAAACGCATTTCTCACCATGTATGTTTGCAAAATTTAGATATGCGTATTGATAAAGAATTTAATCCTCAGATATCAAAAGAGTTGCAAAATGATCAATTTCTATTGATAAATCGAAAAATGTACCAGATCTAATTCTACAGTTTTACCAAACTGGAAAGCATAAGATCCCTGAAATTTCAAGGAAAAGAATCGCATTTATGACAAGGTGAAGAATTTTCAACACAATGCATGAATTCCTCGCTAAATCGTAAAATTCAACCAAAAATCACGCATTTTCAACCCAGAAAAATGTTTTTGTACCGAAAAAGAATTATCCAAAATGTTGAATCCTTGAGAACCAAGAAGAACTACCTTCTATATAAAAACTTGAATCATCTACAGAATTCATTAAATTGCAACTGAAAAAGCATAGTTATATTCTCAGAAAAAACTGAGTTTTGAACAAAAATATTGATTCTCGAATCTATTACTAATTATTAACAATCAGAAAGAGTTGAACCAAATGTTTCAATCCAAAAGGAGAAAGACGAAATTTCTACAAAATAATCCAATTTTCAACTAAAATCACGAATCTTCACAAAAAATGAATCTCTATGAAAGTAGTTCTACCTTCAACTAGTTTCTAAATCATAAAAATAAAACTCAACACAAAGAAAAGAATCCCCGAAAAAAAACAGGAATTCCCAGCCCAAAAGTTGACCATAATTTTCTACTTGAAAAGACGAATGTTCAACAGAATAAATGAATTTCAAACAAAATAGTTCAAATCTCAATTGATAAAAAATAAAGAAACAAATATTTATTAGGATCCATCCATTATAAACGAAAAAGAATGTTCAGCTGAGAAAGATTCCAATTTCGAATAAAAAAATATATACTGCTCAACAAAATTAAACGATTAAAAAGAAAAAGTGAGATTTCAGGGTGATTTTCCACATGCGATAACTCGGAGAAAAATGTCCGCACGGTAAATAAAATTGATAGAAAATTGTAAATCTCAGGGTCTACTTTTCGGATGTGAACTCTGAATTTTTTAGCTTTGGCGATTTTGCAAGTAATCATCCAAAAACCAGCGAAAAATTTTTTTTTTCAAATGTTTGCTCGTGTTTAAAATGGTATGTGGGCTTTAACAATTTTTTTTTGTCATGCGACTGCGAATTTTCTTTTGAGAATTTAATAAGTTTTAATTTTAGCTCCTATTGAACTCCATACGATAATTTGGCGCTGATTATTCGTTAATCGAAGCAGACAAGTCAATTTACCTTTTACCGTACGACCTTTTTTCTCCGAGTTATCGCTTGTTGAAAATCACCCAAAAATTTGGAATTTTTTTCTATATCCTTCAATTTTTGTGAGTAGTATAAATGAATTTTCTATCTAAAATTATAACTTTCTATTAAAAAAGAGCTCCAGAATTCAATCATTAGTCAAAAATTAATCTTTTTCATAAAGAAAGACTTTTTGATTGAAAATTTATGTTATTTAGTATATAGTTCAACTATCTCCATGAAAGTCAAACAACATTGTTAAAACTTAATTTTACTTTGTTGTGATTTATTATCTAGTTTGGAAATTGATCTTTCAGATTGAAAATTCAACTATATATCAGAAGTTAAAGGTTCCTATAAAATAAGGGGTTTCGCGCGTGGACTCAGCCAGCCTAGTAGAAAAAAGAGGGGATAACGCGTAGTTACGGCCAAGTTTAGTGGACAAGTAATAGTTCTAATATTATGTGTCCAACCAACGCAGCCCGTTGCGATGCGTTATCCCCTCTCTTTCCTACAAGACTGGTTGAGTCCACACGCGAAACCTCATATCTTATAGGGTCATAATCATATCCTAAGAACGTTTGTGGAACGTTGTTTTTCTGACTTAGAATGTTTCTAAAATATTCTGAGCATCCAAGAAACATTTTTAAGATGTTCTATTTACCTCCTCAAATGTTTGTTCAGTGGGGCACTATGATCCAAATCTGATGAAAGTAAAACCCCAGAACTTCCTTTAAAAAGAAATTAGTTATTATTTCACGCTTCCGAGCACACCTAAAAATCTGATAACTCAACCAATTAATCAGCAATCAATGAGCAATTGCTATATAAATGAATGATATAACACAACGTAATCTGACCTGCGATCAAAATTTCGATATCTCCTATCGAAAATCCAGATTCCGCAGATGCCAATTCGTTGGCTTTCGAAGTGGGTCAACCGCGAGAGCAAATTATCGCATTATCGCAAATCGAACCGGATTTAAGCGATACGACTCCCCGGTCTGATGTAAACGCGCATCGATTCTTATCTTTGGGTCGCGCGACAGGAATGGATGGAGAAAGGAGAGGAGGGTCTAAGAATCGGAATGTTTCTGAAAGTTCTTGCGAAAAGTGGCATTGGGTTGATACTTACTTAAAATACTTAATAAGCCGTGCGTGGTGAACGAAGGCGATGCATGATTCAAATTGCGCGGTGTAAACGCACTCGCAAAACACGATTGCCGACTCCACTGGCAAGTCGTGGGGAAGTTTTTATTTGGAACGAGACACGCATTTCTATGGGACCTTACTACCCATCGCGGAATCGTTAGCCGTTCCCATTCGTTCGTCACGTTCGCATCACGTACACTTCGGCATAACTATAACACGATGTGCACAGAGAAACAAAGACGAAGAACCATTTCGTGCAAATATTACATTCCTGGTCCCTACACGGCAGCCAAGATCGAGTTCTACTTTTTTTCTCTCCTTTCTGATTTCTTAGACGTACATTTTAACCGGATTCGCCTACCTTGAATGGCTGTCATAACTAGAGTTCTGAGTCGGGTAAATCACCCTGGTAACATACATTGATGATGGATGCAATGCTCGTACGATGATCCACTATATTCAAGGAAGTTATTTAGGGTTTCTATCGTGTATGCAAAATTACAGAAATCGCCGACGTTTCGTGAACATTGCTATTCACTTCATCAAGTCTGACTGGACAGGAAGTCTTTTAGACTAGTGGAATCTAGTTTAGAGTCTAGAGTCTAGTCTGAGACTTTTAGGGCAGCCTTGACAGAGTGAACTGCAATGTTCACAAAACTTCGACAATTTTTGTCAATTTGCATACACGATTGAAAAAAGCTGAGCTACTAACATCTTTAGCTTTCTTAAAATGATGCAGAGACAACAACATCGTCCCAAAAGTCCTCCATTTAAAAAACGATTTAGGAACAACTCAATCCAAATCAGTGCCACATAAAACAACCTGGCTTCTTAAGAAAAAAAGGATACAATATACCAAACTGACATAGCACACTACTTCCAAAAAACTATTAGAACTTCATCTTTTCCTATCCAACACCCTTGGATTTGACATTTGGTAAACATTATACCGTAAATAATTTGACTAATCCCAGCGGATTAGAGATATTTCTTCTCGAAGACATGAAATAAAATTTGCCGAATTGCTCCCAGTGAAACACGCACCACTGACTTGTTCAGTGAAAAGCATTTCAAACCATCCTCTCAGCAATCATAAGTAATTTGGAATCAACAATATGTATCCTTTTACCCGAAAAAGGTAAACCCAACTTGGAACCTCAAACTTAATGAAACAGGCAAGAACCGCAATCGGAGAACCGAGTAAAATAAAGAAATCATAACACAACATGCAGAAAAAGGCAGCACAACAGTTATCATGAATATAGAAGATGATAAAAAGAAAATCATGGATCTTTATACTGACGTATGATATAAAAACTTGAAATGAACAGAATCTGAATTACAACCTATCTATTCCATTCCTCCAAGACTTTATGGGCTTCCTAAAATCCACAAAAACAACATTCCACTCAGACCGGTCGTCTGCGCAATAAACTCACCAAGTTTAAACCCAGCACGCTCCTTACCAAAGAGCTGAATCCTTAGACAGGAAATTCTATCACTCCCGTCAAAAACTCTTACAACTTCAACAAAAAGATACAACTGCTTAAGATTCAACTCGAAGACATCCTAGTAAGTTTGGAGGTAGTACCTTTCTTAACATAAGTACCAATCCCTGATACAATCGGTATTATTGAATCCTTTAAAAACTTCCCGTCGAACCTTATGCCGTTGATGGAACACTCTTTCAATAATACTTAATTCTCTTTTGATAACCAATTATACAAACAAACTTAGAAGCGGCAAGGAGATCTCCAATCTCACCCGTAATAGCTAACATTTTTATGGAACATGTGGAAACTAAAATCTTCAACCAATCCAGGCTTGAACTGGAATTGTAATGCCACTACGTGAACGAAAATTTCGTCCTCTGAAGACACGGCCTATATGAACCTGCGGTATAGGGTTCCTCATATCTCCTCCAGGTAACTCGTGAGCCATAGCCGTGTTTCTCTAAGAATCTTTAAGGGACGGATTAGTAGGACTACGAGTTCAACGATGTAATTTCTTATTCTAGCTCTAGTTCTTTATGGAATAGATTTGACTTCTAGATAATTTAAACAAGTGTGCACCATGCGTTCAGACTTGGCCAAACATAATCATTTTAACAAATGGTTTGTTGCACTTACTTTTAATTTTGTTGAATATTTCTTCTTTCCTCCAGGTAGAGTTGGAAGAATGCCGCGTCTAGCCTCAGAGATGTTCTCACAAATGCAATTTAAGTAATTCTGGGTGACTTACGATGCAAATTCATTGTTTTTGTATTCGGGGTGTATGATTTTTTATGGTCTCGTAAACGCTCCTTCTATTGCTTTTCGTTTAGCGTTGTTACTAATAACTAGTCTAGCAATATTTTAATATCTTGTTTGATTAGGATCCAAATCTCTATCAATCACAATATTCTATCAATGCCGGGCGTGTAAACTTTGTCAGAGAAGAATGTCTTTATACACCTCCAAGTCACTTTTCACTCTTACCAACATACGCTTTGTTAAACTTATAACCCCAAAACACCAACAATTTTCCACCCTTTTCACTTTAAAGCGACTGTACTTCCATTGTAAAATATAGCAAGATTTTCGACCAAGTCTGTAAAGCGTTTATTTGGAATGAAGTTTCGAAGCATAGGACATCAGGGATATGAGCACTGGTCACCCTTAAGCAGTTACGGGTTCAAAATTATGGTCTAATCATCAGGTAAAAATTTTCAAATTGAATTTTCAAATTGAATTTTCAAAATGTATACACAGCACTGCTCAGAATTCTCCGTTCACTTTACAGAGCTCTGGGCTTTACCTGGAAACATTAACTTGACATATTCTACATATTTCCGGACATTCCTGATTATTCCTGTACAGAAAATTGAGAAGGTATAGAGGCAGGTATAGATGGAGAATCATCGAGAAGGTATAAGATTGGAGGAATACGGCGGTAGGCTCAGGTGACCTTTCTTCGTACCAGGACTTAGAGGCAAGGTAATTAGAGGAACCTTACTACGCCCTGATGAACTACACAAGTTTCCAGATTATAGTAATCTATTACGCCCTTTCATGCAGTTCACTATAGAAATTAAACAAAACGAAAAATTTCCTCTCTGGGGCTTACTAGTTTACAAAAGATCTGAGAACACATCAGGACATGGAGTTTACAGAAAGCCCACTCATACAAAATACTCACAAGTCTCCTACCATTACCACCCATCTCAAAAGCAATCGCTTATCAACTCCCTTGTACACAGAGGGAGTACACTGGTCACTAGAGAAAGAGACAAAAAAACAACCACCATCCTACCCTATATCCAAGGTATCACAGAACACATAGAAAGAATTCTTAACAAGCACAACATCCACACCATATTCAAACCAGCTGCAAAGATGGGACAACTCCTAAACGATGCCTAGGACAAAAAAGACCTTTTAGTGATCTAGAAGTGTGTGGCCCCACGTTGAGCGCCAGAATTCTGTCAAGGCGAGAAATTGAAATTAGATCAGTTAACTTTTGTAATTTAATTCCAGAACATAAGCACTATTTTTAGTTCTACGAACCAGATAAGTGCAGGAAAGAATCAAACCTCGCTGAGGCCACTATTGAAGGGCCACTCTGAGGATGGTTTTGTATGCTGGACGAGAAGATCAGAGAGGTGAAACACGCTCCTCGATGAGACCACTATTGAATGGTCACGTTGAGGGTGTTTTTTGTATGCTGAACGAGAAGAACAAAGAGTCAAAACGCGCTCCCCGATGAGGCCTCTAATGAAGGGTCACGTTGAAGGTGTGTTTTGTATGTTATAATAAGGAAACAAAGAGGCGAAATAAGCTCCCCGATGAGGCCACTATTGAAGGGCCACATTGAGGGTGTTTTTTGTATGTTAAAATAAGAAATGAAAGAGGCCTAAATCGCTCCTCGATGAGGCTACTATTGAAGGGCCACATTGAGGATGGTTTTGTATGCTAAACAAGCAGAAGAAAGAGGCGAAACTCGTCCCCTGATGAGGCCACTATCGGAGGGTCACGTTGAGGAAACGATTTGCCTTTGTCATGAAGGACGGCAGTAATATTTGAATTGAAAAAAAATTAAAATAATACATGTTTAACGCACGTATTTATAAGATTCGACTTCCATGTGGCTTTCGAAGTTGTATGGTCAGTCCGCGGGTTGGTTGCCTGGAAAAAGAGGGGATTCCGACTTGCAGATGGAGCAGTTCGTGAGAAGTTGGGGTTTGAGAAACGAACTTCCGAAACTTGTAAAGGAGTGGTACGTTGGTATTTGTGGTTCGCGATTGACTTGGGAACCGCGCAGCCATCCGAACTCTCGAAGTGGTACGGCGAGACCGTGGGTTGGTCGCTTGAAAGTAGGAGGGATTCCGAAGCGCGGATTGAGCAGTTCGTAAGGAGTGGGGTTTGAGAAACGAACTTCAGAAACTTGTAGAGGAGTTGAGCGTTGGTCCCTGTGATTCGCGATTGATTTGGGAACCGTGAAAACATCCGTAGTAGTAGTATTTATTGCTTCTAAAATATACATTGTATACATAGCAGTGGGAAATCGACGCGTAGTTTAACTCAGAATATATTAACGCAGCACAATTGAAACAATTCAACAATGTTATAAAAATCTTCGTCCGAGCTAGTCAAATTGTATTTCATAAGCAGTAACGATCTTGACGTTTCAATTCGCATTTGAGTTATTTCCGAAAAAACACGCTTCCTAAGAGCATTTGTTCCTAGCAGGCACCAACAGTATTCGATCAATTTCCTTGGGTTCGCTTGAGGCACGTTTCTTGTTCAGAAATCTGGAAAAGTTTCAATCCACTTTTGGTTAATTGGAATTTCATTGTTATTTCTGAGGGTCACTTTGTCTTGAAGAGCGAATTCAAGTATGTGAGCTCATCAAAGAGATCATTTTCATCAATTATATTGATATCGTCAGTATATAATTGATATCGTCAGTTCTTCATTTTCATGCCTTAATCTTTTCCCTTCATTATTAATGACGTATTCTCTTCATCTGCAGGTTAAACTATGATGTCTTTACTCCTAATAATTTCTTTGGTTGCTGTTCTTCTCTTCTTTTGTCAAATTCAAGAAGGAAAGTTGTGCTTTGCGTAGGATCGATTTCGACGGCTCAAAATTTTATTCTTCTGAAGGTCAGTTTTGACCCGTTACGTCACAAGTGAGAATACTCTTATTGGCTGCTTTTTATTCTGCGCAAAGTCTCATGTGCAAATCTATCTTCCTCCTTTGGATTAAATTAAATCAGTTGTTAGAAGTCGCACGCTTTATTTTATGCTTGATTGTGTAAGTTTGTGTCAATCAGATATTTGGATATAATATAAATTTTGGACGTTTTTGGAATGCTGTTGCCTGACAAAGGACGTCATCTTGAACGTATGGAGGATATCCTAAGTCGGTATAATAAAGATCCAAAAAGTTTTAATGTCCTAAATACGTCTTCGAGCGTTTTCAGAATATAAGAGGTTTTTTTAACCTTGTTTGGCCTTACCAAGGACGTTTGTTTGAACGTACAAAAGACATTCTAAGTCGTTTTAATAACGTTTCAGCAACTTGCAATGTGTCAAATACGTCTCTCTACATTTTTGGACAATTAGGCATATTTGGAATGTTGTTGAGCCTAACTAATTAGGATTTTTGGCATGTCCAGAGGACGCCCCAACCCAACCATGACGTTCTACAAACTTCTGATATTTCAAATACGTCCTAAAGGGTTTCATGAATATTGAACGCTTTTCGAATGTTGTTGAGTCTGACAAAGGACGTCTTTTTGAAATATGAAGGATATCCCAAGTCGGTATAATAACGTTCCAACAATGTGCAATGCCCTGGATACGTCCTTGTGCGTTTTTAGAATATTAGACGTTTTCCGAACATCGTTTGGCCCTACTAAGGACGTTTGTTGGAACGTACAAAAGACGTTCTAATTCGTAATGATAACGTTTCAAAAATTTTAAATATCCCAAACATGTCTTTAAAAGTTTTTGGACAATTAGGCGTATTTGGAATGTTTTTAATCCTAACCAATTATGATTTTTGGTACGCCCAGAGGACGCCCCAAACCGGAATAATACGTTCTAGAAACGTAAAATTGTCCATTTACGTCTTCAAATCTTTTGGGAATATTGTACGTTCTAGAACGTTGTTTTTTATAACTAAAGACGTTATTTGGAACGTTCTGAAGGCTCCTTATGACGTTTGGGTCCAAAAAACGTTTTTAAGAACTTTCGTCTACGTTCTTAAAACTTGTGCACACTGGGAGGGCTTTTCCCGCATCCATTTTGAAATTATAAGAAGCTGAGTTTCAAAAAGGGTTAACCAGTAATTAAGGAGAACCTTGCATGGAGTCCTTTTTTTCTGCATTTCTGTAATTTGATAATACTTCCTTGCTCCTTCGCCCTGCGAACCGCATGCCGCGCCGGGGTTCACGTGGGAACGAAGTAAGATTTTCAGATACCGCCCCTCAATTTCTCATCTCTCCTTTCGTCGAAAAAATCTTGTCCCGTGGTTTTGCGGCCGCGACGATTTAGCCGTGTACTTTTTAATCCAATACAAACGAGGGTCGTTTTAAGAGTTTCGCGGGTGCGAATGTGAAATTTATATTCAACTCACAAAACTGGAAAGGGCCGGAGTAAAAAAGAACTCCGTGAAATTGTTGAAATGTGTAAAGACATACAACAATATTATTCCAAAAATGTACTTTTTTATAAAATGCTTGGTATCCACTCTGAAATGACAGATTATCCATTTTTGGTAACTTCTTTATATTTCTAACCAAGGAATGGAATTTTCTAGCCAGAAAGACGTATTTTCTATCAAACACTCGTATTGTCAACTCAAAAATAAAAATGTTTAACCAACATAATTCTTTTCAGAATTCAATTCAGAATTCAATTCAATTTATTTGAATTAATTTAATAATTTAATTCAATTCAGAATTCAGAATTTAATTCAAGAATTCAGAATTTGGTTGGAAAGTTAATTTTCAACCAAATAGTTTCATTTTAAATAATAAGCATGAAATTTCAACCGAAATAATCATTTCAGTTGAATGATTTCAGTTAAGAACATTAATTTTAAACCAGGAAAAAAAATTTTATAAAACTAAGTCAGATTTCCAACCGTAATTATAAATATTAAGTATCAATATGAATAATGAATCTTTGAAAAAAAAGTACCTGTCGCATAGAATATTTTGCTTTCAAATCAAAAATAATTGAAACTAATCCAAACAGACGAGTTTTGAACAAAGTAGTTCAATGATCAACTGCAACGGATCATTTTTCAATCAAAGAGGATGGTTTTGAACAATACGATTCGATTTTAAACTAAAGAATTGAATTTTTGTTTGACCAAGTTGAACTGTCAACCAAGATGAATAGTTCTCTACTGAGAAAGATAAATTTTTCACAAGAGAGTTAAACTCACAAACCAAAAAGTTGATATTCATAACAAGAAAAATGAATTTTTAAATAAAAAGATTAAAAAGATTACTCTTGGACCATGCATGGGTTATTTGAATTTTCCATTGAGAAAATTAATTTTCAATTAAAAAAAAAGAATTTTCAATCAAAATTAGAAAAGTTGAATAGCAATTTATATTTCTATTTAAATATCAATAATTGAATTTAATCCAAAAAGACGAATACTAAACGATTATTTTTCAAGGAAAAAGGATGACTTTCCAAAAAAATGTATTGATTTTGAACCAATGAATTGAATTGTCAAATGAGCAATATGAATCCTCAATTAAAGTGATAAGTTTTTTGATGTATTGATTAATTATCAACCAAATAGTTGCATTTTCAAACAAAAAAAGTTGCGATTCTACTAAAAAAAAAAAAAAAAAAAAAAAAAAAATGATTTGCAAACAAAAAGAAAATATGTTATAAGTAAAACATTTAGATTCTTAACGATTTGCATTCCCAATAAAAATCGAATTTCTGTTAACCAAACACTTACATCCTTATAAATAATGGGTACTATTCTCCTAACGAAAGAGATCAATTTCTGAACCAAAAAAGGAAAACAAAACATTTGAGTGTCAAATAAAGAAATTGTTTCGTTGAGGAAGACAACAAATTACTCTCAAACTGTCGATTTTAACTATTTTGATTGATTTGTTATTTTAAAAATTGTTTAATCATTCGGAATATTTGCAAATAACCCAAAATATTTTCATCTCTTATGATTTTCTCGGAAATTTCTGGCGATCTTTCAGTGTATCGAAAAATCTGTGAAATTCCTCAAAATTACCCTGAACACTAAAATCTATTGAAAACTCCTCAGGATTTTCCCAAAATGGCCTAAAAAATTTCAATCTTCTAAGATTCTTCCTTTGCTAAAATTTCTTAAATTCTCTAGGAATCTTTAAAAATACCTAAAAAGCATTGGAATTTCTTGAAATTCCTCGAGACTATTCGAATTCGTTGAAATTTGCTTGATTTATAAACATTTAAATTATTTTAAATCCATACAAGATTCCTAGTAATATTACAATGAGCCCTAAATTTCCTTCAAATTATTGAAATCTATTAGAAATTCTTTAACGTAGGGGGTATGCTTGTCTAGGAATTTGAAAAAATCGATTTTCTTTTCTTCATATTTTCGAAGATCAGACCCTCAAGAATATATACTCCGAAGGAATTTTAAAAATATCGAAGTCGAACGTGTTTTTCTCGAAGCTACTTTTTTCGACATTGTTGTCATGATATCTCGAGATCTAATGAACCGATTCACTTGAAATTTGCTGTGAGTCAAAAAAATAGTAAAAAAATGACATCATATTTTATATAGCCGCTATTTAGTGAAAATTTTTTTTTCTTTTTCCGAGTTTAGCGCGATGGAAGCATCCATTTGGATTAGGAATTTTTTGGGTTTTTTCATTCCGGATTACTAGGAGAGCCACAATCATGACAACCAGGGCGGGCTATTTTTTTAGAACCCCCACTTTCCTCAGCTTCTAATTTTCCGAATTTGCAATTTTTTTACGTAATTTTTTTTTTCATATATATTCTTCAATTGGTAATGAATATGTGGTAAATATACCCCTTAAATATACATAAATTTAATTGAACTTGAACATTTTGATCTTTTCTGAGGAATTATTTCAGAGGAAAGTTTTTTTGTAAATTTGATTGCAAGGCTAAAAATTCATATTTAGGGATTATTATTGCCAGCCTTCGGTTCGAATTTATTTCCTTTTCTGCAAAATCTTTTGTTGTTAGAAAATTAAACTGTTTTTCTGAAAATCGGATTGTTTGTTCAGAAAAGATCTGTTCCATTCAAAGTTCCACTTTTTTGTTAAGCATTAGGTTTTTTGGTGGAAATTCATATTTTCAAATTGGAAATTTAACTATGTCATAAAAAAATCGTATTTTTCTTCTGAAAAGTCAACAATCGGCTTAAAAATTGTTCTCTTCTTCTGAGAATTCTTTTTTGGATAGATATTTGTCTTCTTCTTGAGAAATTCCTTCTTTTGGTAGGAGTTTCCTTTTTTTTTGATCGAAAATTGGACAATGCGGGTAAATAATGTAACTATTTGGTTCAAAAGAGAGCTTTTCTGTTATAAATCTATATATTCGGGTTGAAAATTCAAATTTTGTGCAAAAAAATGTTCTCTTAAGCAAAATTTTTTTTCAGGTGGATATCCAACATCTTTGTTACAAATTTACATCCTCTCCAGTTGAAAATTCGTGGTTTTGTCTTGAAAATTCAACAAACTATCTAATTGAAATCTCAGCTATTTTGATGAAAATTTCCTTTTTTTAGTAACATTCAACTGCTTTCTCCACAATTTAACTATCTTGTTGAAAATTTATTCTTTTCTTGTAACATTATCTTTTAGATAAGAAAATCTCACTATTTATTTGGAAATTAATGTTTTTCTTTTTAAATTTGTCTATTCTGATGAAAAGTAATATGTTCCAGGTATAGATTCAAAAATTTTGTTCAGAAGTTATATTTGATATTGAATCCAACCGTTTGGTTGAAAATTCAACAATCCGTCGATTTCACTATTTTATTGAAGTACACTCTAAATTCCTTGGAATGAAAGTTCATTCTCTTAGAATGGAAGTTCATTCCATGTAACGACTGCAAAATTTTCATTCACTTAGAATCAAACAATTCATTCCAAGCTAGGAATGAAACTGTCTAAGTCCTACCTTGGAATGAATTTTCATTCCAACTGGAATGAACGGACCTTATTCTTATAAATCATATTATTTAACCTGATTTATTTTCAATAAAAATATATACATTTTCAGAATTTTTAGAAGAAACCATTTAAA
>WSXT02227901.1:0-16456 GCA_011762715.2 Neuroterus valhalla | reverse complement strand
TTTTCAAATAACATTATGAATCTTTAACCAGAACAGTTGAATTTCAAAACAAGAAGATGAATTTTCAACTAAAAAGAATATTTAACTGGAGCACTTCAATTTCCAGCAAGGAAGGTGAATATTTAAAAAAGACGATTAATTTACACATGAGAAGAATCATTTTCTAAGAAAAACATGATGTTTCAACAAAATATTCGGTTTTCAAAGTCAAAAAATGATTATTTTCAACCAAAAATGGAACAGTAAAATTTTAGGTTTAAAAAACTAATTTTAAAAAAAGCATAAGTGTTTTATACCTAGAAAAGAATCTTTAACTAAAGTAGTTGCATTTCAAACCAGAAAGACGAATGTTTATCTGCAATGACGAACATTTGACTAGAATAGTTCAATTTTTGACAAAAAATTGATTTTCAACCAAAAAATACGATTTTCTAGCAGAATGGTTCAAATCTGAACGAAAAAAATCAAAATTTCCAAAAAAAAATGCAAAAGTGACATTTTTGACTTAAAACATTAATTTTAAACCAAACATAAGAGTTTTCAATTAGATACATGTCCGACTAGAATGAAAAATTTTTGACTGCATAACTTGAATTGTTGACCCTAAAGAATAATTTCTAAATAGAAAGAATCATTTTCTAAGAAAAAAGATAATGTTTTAACAAAGAAGTCGAATTCCAAAGTCAAAAACAAAAATTATTTATAACCAAAAATGGAACAGTAACAATGCAATAGTTTGAAAAAACAATTTTTATCCAAGCATAGGTCTTTTATACTAAAAAAAGAATCTTTAACTGAAGGAGTTCAGTTTTCGACCAGATAAATAACTTTTACTGAAAACGATTATTAAACAAAAATTTGATAAATTTTTTGTTTTTGATAATTTTTTTTTGGTAATTTGGTAAATTTTCAGTTTAAAAAAATTACTTATAAGAAAAAGAACAGACTTTGAACAAAAAAAACTAGCTCTCAACAAGCAAAAGAAACGGACTGTCAAACAAATTATTAAATTTATTCACAAAATGATGAGGATTCAAATGAAACTGTAAATGTTCAACTGAAGTGGTTGAATTTTAAATCAGAGAAACGAATGTTCAACTGAAATGATGAACATTTAACTGGAATAGTTCAATTTTTGACAAAAAATTAATTTTCAACCAAAAAATACAATTTTTCAACAGAATGGTTGAAATTCGGACCATAAAAATAGAAATATTATATATTTATAATATTTAGTGTCACTGTTTTATTATTTTTAATATTAATATTCCTCCTTCGAAATACTACTCGTACTCTAAAGACTGCTTGAAGTACTCTCTTTTTTCAAAATTAAGAAGAGGGAACTTGAAAATTGCACCGAATTTTGAATCGGAGGAACGATTTTTTAAAATTCTTCTCTATAAATATTTTCTGGAATTCCCTGTCCCAAATTAGATAAATGAGGAAAAGCAAATGGAACGTGATAAATAAATCTTTTTGAAAAAATCAAGGTAATAATTCTTTCTGTAGGTTCGAGCTATCATCAATTCGATTATCAAATTTGTGTTAGCTGAAAAAAATCTCACAGAGAAACATATTTGCAAAACGTTTTTCCTATAAAGTAAAGAAATGAAAATTCTTCCTCTCATGACGTATAGATATATTTAAATATTTTGAGAATCAGATTATAGTAACGTTACATTATTTAAATCAAATGATAAGATCTTCTTTTGATTCATAAAAAGAAAGCGGTCATTTCCCGGTTTTTTCCCGGTTTCCTGGTCAAGTCGCCACCCTGATTCTGCAGAATTTTAAAGGGCTCTATTTTGAAACCTGGAAATTTCCAATCATTCATTTCGAATTCATGAATTCAAACGCTTTCATTATGAAATACAATTGTCTGATCTACGGAAGTTTAAATTTAATTGCCATTCATTTATCAGTTTATGAAAAATTCAATAAATTAAGAAACTTCTACACACTTTTCCGTGAATCTGAATATTTGATAAAGAACGGTATTTCTAAAAGTGGAAAATATTTGTTCTTATCATTCGTTTATGAAATAACAAAGTAAATACTAGAAACATTTTTTTTAGTCGGATGAAAACGTATGTAGAATTTTATGAACTTCATTTGAAGAGAAGTCTCTATCAGATAGAAAATGTGGTTTAAAAATCAATTTGATGTACAAGACGAGACGCTTTAATATTTTTCCCTCGAAAACCGGTGACAAACCCACTCCAATAATTTCAGAGCATAAAGAACCTACTTGTACCTTTCTCTGACGAAAAAAAAATAATAAATGACATTCTTAGGGAAGAGCATTTTTTCCCGACATTTAAAAAAATTAAATTATCGTAGCACAAGTGAATGGAGGTGTCAAAAAGTTAAAACGGTTCATTAAAACCAAAGGTATATCATTTTGGAAAAGAAAGCTCTCCAAAAACTCGAAGTCCCATATATTCCCCGATCCTCGAATTTTTTTTATAAATATTGAGTGTGATTTTTTTCACTAGCAAACAATCGTATATCCTGAATTAGAGCCAAATCCCATTACTACGGAAAAATTCCTGTGATCAGATGAAGTGACTCATGTTTATTTTTCTTACCTTCTTAGTCGAGGTTGAAACTTCCTCATCAGTCTTCGTTTCCTCAGTATCCTTAACGGAAGGACTTAAATGTTCAAAAACAAATCTCCTTCCGTTTACTGGAGCTCGAACCACCTTGTCTTTCTCGTCGATTATCGATGCTATTCGAGCCAACGTCTCCTCTCCTCGAGCAAGAAATGAACCTCGCATTGCGTACTAAAAAATAAAATTTTGGATTAAGAAAAAAACATTTAATGGATGTTCAAATTTTCAAATCCAACCAACGAAACCAAAGACTCAGAAGATTAGTGATGTATGAATTCGGAGTTTTCAAATTTTTCAATTTTTAATCTTATTTTTTATGATTGAAACAAAAACTATGCGTCCAATGGGAAAAATTGTAACAAATTCACAGATATTTCTGGGGTGAACAACTTTTCTCTATCAATCTTCTGCGTTAGCCTTAGTCATTTTTTCAAAAATGTTATTACTTCATTTTTATAGTTATTTTTCCTGATTGAAATGAAACCAACATATCCTGTTAAAGGAGGTGATAACAGATTTAAAGATATTTTCCTGGTAAAGAACTTGCGTCTATTTAATTTTTCCTAAGCTTGTGTCAATTGTCCAAAAGTTGAATAATTCCATTTTTATATGGTTTTTTATAAATGAAGCAAAAACTACTTATCCTATCAAAAAGTTAATTTTACCAAATTTGTAGACCTTTTTTTGGTGCACAAATTTAGTTCATTTATATTTTCCCGTACCTTGCATAGTTTGACAAAAAAATGAATCTTCTATTTTTCATAATTTTTTGTGCGCTCAAAATTTGAATTTTCGATTTTTTGAGAAAACTCGAAAAGTTGTGAAGATCATCCTGGAGGACTCCCAAAAAGAAACTTTTTTTTTCTTAAAACTTTGTTTCATATCTTGCCTTGTTTGGCTGAAAATTCTCATTTTCGTTTATATTTTTGGATTTTGAAAATGCCAAATATCCGACAATGTTATTTTCATAAAAAAAAAATCATGAGGATAAATTGTTTCTCTTTTTACCTACTACATGAAACCGTGCAATTTTTAAATCTTGGAAAAGAAAGTCCAAAAAAGATTTGGATTTTCGATTTTTTGAGAAAACTCGAAAAGTTGTAAAGATCAGGGCTCCCAAAAAGAAACATTTTTTTCTTCAAACTTTCTTTCATATCTTGCGTTATTTGTCTAAAAATTCTCATTTTCGTTTATATTTTTAAATTTTGAAAATGCTACAACGCTGAGAATTTTGTTTTTATCCAAAAAAAAATCATGAGGATAAATTGTTTCACTTTTTAGCTACTACAAGAAACCGTACTTACAATTTTTTTGGAAAAAAAAGACCAACAAAATTTCCAAAATGCTCCCCCTCTTTTATTTTTGATCCGAAATAGCTGGCTAACAAACTCGACTTGTCTTTTTGGTCCCTCAAAATGGATGCAAAAGCACCCATTTTGAGGCGACTAAGTTGGCTTTTCAACAAAACTCTCTAACTTTCAACCAAAAAGACGAATTTCTAACCCAAAGGATGACTTCCTAACAAAATAGTCCAGCTTTCAACGAAAAATTTATTTTCCAACCAAAACCTAAGATTTTCTATTTAAATCAAAAGGGATGAATTTTCAACGGAAGAAGAAAAATTTTCAACTAGAAAAGGAATATGTTAAAGGTAAAAGTTTATTTACAACCAAATAGTTCAACTTTGCATCAAAATAGTGGAATCAACACAAATTATAAATAATAAACAAAACTGTTTAACTCCCAAGCATAAAAGCGAATTTCTAACCAAAAAAAAAATGTTTTAACAAAAGCTTTGAGCTTTCCACAAAAAAATGGCATCCACAACCAAAGTTTGAGCTTTTTTATTCATAAACAAAAGAGATGAGTTTTTGACTGAATAAGCTGAATTTCCAACCAAAGAAAAAAAATTCCAACTAGAATAATGAATCTTTAAACAAAAAAATTGCTGTCCAATTTGATGATATTTTTAAACGAAAAACATGAGTCTCAAACAAAAATGAAACAGTAAATTTTCAGTTCAGAAATTGAGTTCTCACAGGAGAGAAAAAAGGAATTTCCAACCAGTTGAATTAAACAAAAGAAAAAAAAAACAAATTTCAACACATGACTTCAATCCTCAATCTGATAAGTAATTTTTAACAAAGAAGATTAATTCTTCACCATAAAAGATGATTTTTTAACACTCGAAAGATGACTTTTCTAGGAAAAATGCATTTCCAATCTGTAACGACGAATTTCTAACAGAACAGTTGGATTATAGAAAGGCCCTTTTTTTTGGGAGACAGTTTAATTTTCGACAAAATGTTTGCATTGAGAAATGTATTCTCCCGAAAGAAATAGGAAAATATAGAATGATTTCGGTCGAAATTTCATTCTTTTCACTTCAAAATCTACTTCTATATGTACGGTTTAGAAAATATCCCTTGCCTAAAAATGTATTCATTTTGTTTTTGTGTTTTGTGGTAGAAAATAAATCTTCTGGATTAAAAATGAACTACCTAATTATAAGTTGAACAAAGGAGTTCAACTTTAAACCAAAAAGTTGGAGTTTCAACAAAAAAGATTGGTTTTCAATCAAACAGTTGAATCTTCAACCAAAAAAGACGTTAGTTCCAAATACAAAACAGTTCAATCGAACTAGGAAAACGAAATCTAACAAAAAATTGGATTCTTCACAGGAAAATTTCTAAATCAAGAAATAGAAATATTTTCAAGCAAATTCTCAATTTCTTCACAGATTAACTAAATTTTCAAAGAAGAGATGAATTTTCAACAAAGTAATATAACCTCAAAAAGCATAGTTGAATTTTGACAAAAAAAAAATCTAATGTTCAATTTTCTAATGCACAATTATAAAACTTGAGGAGGAGAATAGAACCAGATGGTTCTATTATCCACCAAAATAGTTGAATTTTCAACACAAATGATGGACTTTGAACCGAAGAAACAAAATCCCCCCAAAAAAAGATGAATCTCTATTTTTGAATAATTATGAATGATATGAATTTTCAATTAAGTCGTTCAACTTTCAAGCAAAAGGTAAAATTTTCAATCAAAAAGATGAATTCTCGAACTGGAAGTTTGGTTCTTTACGCGTGCGGCTCGCTTCGGTCCCCAGTTTGAGCGCATAAATTCAAAATGAAAGCCGTCTATCTAATGAAAGAATGTTCAATAAAAAATTGGTAGATCTTCCAATTTGGATTATATACATTTTGTTGTATCTCGTAACGTTTTTCCGGAAATCAGAATTTTTCAAGTTATTTTTCACAGCTAAAAAAAACTATTCATGAGCTTTTTATAAAAAATGGTCTGTAGAAAATTATTAGATCTTTTTGAGATGAACGATTTTGTTCCCTAACAATTTTTTCTTTGAGCCTTTATAGTTTTGATGCGAAGTAGAACTTTTTTTCCATTTTTATCAAGATTTTTAAGAACTAAATCGAAAAATAAGCGTCTCTCCAAAAAATAGTATTGATACTAAAAATCAAGAATTTTGTTACTAACTCGTCTTTTCTATTTCGAATAGTTATTTTCTTTCTTGGACAAAATACCTGTATCGTAGAAGTCTTGACTGTCACAGGTTTCTCCAACAAATTTGGAATTATGCTTGGAGCTAAAGGTTTCTTAGATTTCTGAAGCAGAGACTCTTCCATCTTAGAGAAACTAGATTTCGCAACATTCACAACTTTCAGGCCGACTTTGAAAATTGGACTGTCATTGAGATCATCTTCGATATCATCCTTAGAATTTTGTTTTTGTTTCTCGAGAAACTGCTGCTGTTCAAACCTCCTTTTCCTCAGCTCAATCTCACTTGTATCTTCCATGGCATCAGCGATCATCTCTGGATCTTCAGGTCCCTTCGATTCGTCCCATACGGCTCCCAGGCTGTCGATATTCTTCCACTTGAATTTTCTCTCGCGACCAGCGCCTTCGGAATGCAAATCTCCATCCTCAAAGAGCATATCTTGCAATAATCTAACTTCCCGCTGATCATCATCCAAAACTTGTCGGGCGTGAATCTTTCCAAGTTGATTTCTCATCTGATCTTCATCAATTACATCATCGTCTCCTTCTTCCCTCTCAAGCCTATCTAAACCCTTTTCATCTTCATCCGCCGAATCCCAATCACTTTCACTCAACTCAGCTTCATTTTCCAAGAAGTTTTTAGCCACCTTCTTGAGATCCTTTTTCGGGATCATGACAACTTCATTTTCTTCAGAGTCATAATCAATAAACTGTTCTTCCTCCTCTTCTTTCTCCTCTTCTACATCTTCTTCTTCAGATGAATATAAAACTTCTTTTGCATCATTTTCATCTTCATCATCTGATAAGACCAATTTCTGAATCTTCTTCTTTTCATTTCTTTTCTCTTCTTTCTCAATCTCATCCTCCTCATCCGAAGAAACAACTTTTAATCTGCTACCCAGCAACTTAACTTCTCCCACCTTCTTCGGCGAAGCTTTTACCGGACTTCTCGATTCCTCATCTAAGGTCAGCTTCATGTCCTGCGAATTCTCATCTATTCCAAAAGCTTTCTCTGATCCGATATTCAAAGGCGCTGGAGAAAAACTTCCAGAACACAAATCTAACAGCTGTGAGTCCGTAACTTTTGACTGAGTTGGAGGATTCATTAAAGGTTGAAGATCCTTTCTAACTACGGGAGTTGCGCTAAACTTTCCGGAACACAAGTCCATCAACTCATCTTCATTAACTGCGTCAGGGGCGTCTTGGAATAGTTTCTTCTGTAAACCACACCATTTGTCTAGATTTACAGAAACCTGGGGACGTTTTTCTACAGAATTAGTCTCTTGCGAAAGCGAATCGTTCAGTTGATCTAAGGAATCTCCTTCTTTAGATGCTGAATCCTTCGTCCCGGAATCTGAATTTTTATTCAAAGCTGTTAGTTGAGTTATAGGAGAGATGAGACTCAAACGATTCGGTTTGGGGAGCGGAGTTTGGCTAGTTAGAGATGCGCTCTCTATCATTTTGGGACGCATTTCGTCTTCATTGTCACTTGTCCAACCATCGCTAACGTCGCCGAACATGTCAACATCTGTTTTGGTTCGCTGGAATTTTTTTCTTGAATCTTCGCTTTCTTGTCTAAGATCGTCAACTTCCTTCTCTAGATTTTCAGGTTCTGAGAGATCGGAATCATCTTCAAAAGCTGTGGTTATGCGTCGAAGTTTCTTAGGATGTTCCAGGTCTTCGTCATCTTTGTTTTCTTCATCATCTTCATTTTCTTCTTCGTCATCGGCTTCTCTTTCATCATCGTCTTCATCTTCTAATTCCTCCTCTTCTTCATATTCCTCATTTTCTCCTTCTCCATCGACTACATTTCCTTCATCTTCACTAACTTCAGCTTCTTCATCCGCAAACTCACGATTTGATTTCTTGTTCTCTTTTATAATAATATCATTTTCTTCTGGTTCGCTTTCAGCACTTTCATCCTCAAATTCCTCCTCATCATCCAGCAATAATTCATCTTTGTCTTCAGGTTCCATTTCTTCATCGAGATCTTCATCAAGTGCTTTCGAGGCTTCTTCTTTTTGCCGCCATTCTTCATTCCTCTTGCTCGACATTTTCTGCTGGAGTTCTTCTTTCAGTTTCTTCAGTTTTGCTCCTGGCTTATTAAGATCGGAATCCTCGGCAGCATTCATCATTTTGTAGGGGAGAGCCTAAAAGATAAAAAAATTTGATAACTAATATCAGGGTTGCTATAAAATTATTATGTCGAAATTCCATAACTATTTCTGGTTTGCCTTTCAAAAAAATTCCAGGTAAACTTTTTGAAAGATCCAGTCAATTCTGCAATATATACAGAACATTTTTAATTTGTAAAAGCTATTTTAGTAGTTTTCTATAGTTTTTCTTATGAGTTTCAAATTTCCACACACAGTTATGAATAAATACCGTTTTATAAGAAAAAATGTATAAATCTACGACTCCACAATGAATGTGTATAATTTTATACTAATATGTCAACATCGTAACCCAATTTTTCAAACAATTTCTCAAGAGTATTTAGAATCCCTATAATTTTTTAATTTCTCGAATCCCTGTAATTATCCTTCATTTTCAACAATTGAAAATTCAGGAGAAAATAAAATTTTATATCCAAAACACGTGTTGAATATGTAATGTTTGCATAACTTTATGTAAGAATTCAATAATTAAACATTTTAAATTTTAAATCATACACGATAAAATTTGAAAACTCGATTTTTTTCTTCGAAACGGGCCGCCCTTCATTTTTTATTCTTTCTAAGTTTCATATTTTTTGTTGAATTTCGTCTTCTTGGTTTGGAAATTCTTTTCTTCCGATTGAAAATCTTCTTATTGGGTTAAGAATTTGATTACTTCGTTCAAAAATTCAACATTTTCATCCTTCTTTATTGAAAATTGATATTTTCGAGTTTGGAATTCTTCTGCTTTGTAAAAAACTTGTCCTTCGGTATTGAAACTTGAACAGTTTGGTTGAAATGGATTTTCTTTCGTGACTGAGAAATGTCTCTTGGCTGAAAATTCAACTGCTCTCTTAAATTTGTTGTTTTGCTTAAGAGCTTCATCACTATTTTGCTAGATAATTCAAGCATTTATTCAAAAAGTCATCTTATTTGATTACAAAATTCCCTTTTCTGGAAGTATTTATACTTCCAACCAAACAGTTATAACTGTTTTGTTGAAAATTTGTTTTTTTAGGTTGTAAAGTCGATTTTCAACAAAAGGAAATTTGAGGTGAATGCGAATTTTATATTGAAAACAAGTGTTAAAATTTTATGTTTGCATAATTTCATAAAAAAATTTATTAAATATCTGATTATCAATATCATTAAATGAAGAAACATTAAAAATTTTAATCCATTATCAGAAAAATTTGAAAACCCTTTTTTTCTAAACGGTTGCTGTTTATTTACTGTTTTATCTTGAATTTCCGAAATTTTTATTGAGTTTCGACTTTTTGGTTTGAAAATTCATCACTTTTGGTTTGAAATCTTACTACTAGGTTAAGAGTTTAATTACTCCGTTTGAAAATTCAACAATTCCATTCAATTTACATCCTTTGTTTTAGTGAAAATTCGCCTTTTTTGATGAAAAACTGAACTGTTGTGTTAGAAATTCATCTTTTTGTTGAAAAATGATATTTTTAGGTTGAGCATTCCACTGCTTTATAGAAAATTTGTCTTTTGGTTTGGGACTCTAACAGCTTGGTTAACATTTTTCTTCTTTCTTGTTAGAAAAATCTGTTTTGTTTAAAAGTTCTTGTCTTCTCTCGAATTTTGTCTTTTAGATTTAAAACTTCATCTCTGTTGAAAGAAACGTATTCTTATGATCTTTTGGGTATAAAATTCAACTGTTTGGTTGAAAATTAGTCTCTGTTGGTTCAAAATCTTATTATTTGGTTGAAAATTCAATTTTTCTTTTAAATGTAACAATTGTGTTGAAAAAGTCATCCTTTCCTCATAAAAGTCCGCCATTCTGTTTGGAAGCCTGACTGTTTTGTTAAAAAATCGTCTTTTTCGTTAATAAATAAATGCATTAAAATATCATAGACATTTTTATCGACATTTTTACAGAAAGTCATCAGGACATATGTTTTAGTTTGAAATTCAAACAGTTCGAATTGAAATCTGTCAGAGATGAAAATTTTTTTATTGACATTGAAATCATGAAATTCAAACAAATATTCATTTTGGAAAAGTTACGAATCAAATGATTATAGATCTAAAATTTGAATACCTCATTTTTTTTATAATAATTCATCAGTGTGGCGATTCGGCGAACGATTTCAAATTCCTGGTCATTTCCCGGTTTTTCACGGTCAAGATTTCGAATTTTTCCGGTCAACAAAATCGTTCATTTTTCAACCGATGTGATGAATTTTCAAATAACATTATGAATCTTTAACCAGAACAGATCAATTTCAAAACAAGAAGATGAATTTACAACTAAAATGATAAACATTTCACTGGAGCACTTCAATTTCCAACCATGAAGGTAAATATTCAAATAAGAAGATTAATTTCCGAATAGGAAGAATCATTTTCTACAAAAAATATAATGTTTTAACAAAATAGTCGAATTTCAAAGTCCAAAATAAATCATTTTCGACCAAAAATGGAACAGTAACATTTTTAGTTTAAAAGATAAATTTTAAACCAAGCATAAGTGTTTTTTACTAAAAGAAAGAATCTTTAACTGAAGGAGTTGAGTTTTCAAACAGATAAATTTACTTTTACTGAAAGCGATTATTGAATAGAAATTTGATAACTCAAATTTCAAATTGAAAAAAAATGTTTAACTTAACACACAGATTTTTAAAAGGAACCATGAAATTTTCAATTGAAATAAGTTAAATTTTCAGTTGAAAAAATAACTTATAACAAAAAAAAATATCTTTCAACAAACAAAAAAAAACTGTCAAACAAATTATTACATTTATGCAAAAAATGACGGAGAATCAAATGAAACTGTTAATATTTAACTGAAGTAGTAGAATTTTCGCCAAAAAATTAATTTGCAACCAAAAAATATAATTTTTCAACAAAATGGTTGAAATTTGGACTATGAAAATGAAAATTTTCAGACAAAAATGGAATAGTGACAAAAACAGGTTGAAGAATTAATTTTAAACCAAACATAAGAGTTTTCAACGAGATGAATGTTCGACTGAAATGAAAAATCATCATTTGTATAACTTAAATTGTTAACCGTGAAGAAGAATTTTTTAAGAAGAATATTAACTTCCGAAGAGAAAGATAATTTTCTACAAAAAATCGATTTTTTTTGCAAAATATGTGAAGTTTGAACGATATAATTGAATTTTTAATTCAAAAAGACGAATTTTCACCGAAATGACGAATTTTGAACTAGGAAAGATCAACTTTTCCCCAAAGAATGAAACAGTTGAATTTTCAGTTGAAGTAATTGATTTTCAACCAAACTGATAAATTTTCAGGTATAAGTTATGAATTTTCGAATGAATAGATGTGTTTTAAGCGAAAAGATGAATTTTTTACCGTAAAGATTAATTTTCTACAGAAAAGGCCAATTTTCCACGAAGATCATTCTCAAAGAAATAGTTTAATTTACAAATTAAAAAATCAACGTTCAACTAAATACTTGAATTTTCACTAAAAAAGATGAACTAATTTTTAACAAAATAGTTACAATTTCAAGCAGAGGTGAATTTGGAATCGAAATAATGGATTAATTTTCAATGAACAATGTAACCCAGCTTTCGATCATAATTCTCTCTTCTAAATTCGAATTAAAATTAGTTTGCTTTGATTAATTAAAAGTAGCAAAACGTTCTTCTTATAATGGGAAAAAGTTCTTCCTCTCATGACGTATCGATATATTTAAATATTTTGAAAATCAGCTTAAAGGAACGTTACATTCTCCAAATCAAATGATTAGATCTCTTTTTGATTCATAAGAAGAAAGCTGACATTTTTTGCATTTTTTTTGTAGAATTTCTAATAGTCTAGGTTGATTCAAGTAAATTCCCGGTTCCTAATTAAACTCCCGGTCATTTCTCGGTTTCCTGGTCAAGTCGCTACCCTGACAATTTACGAAATTCAAAATTTTGGTTTTTCGCAAAAAAAAATTACACCGAAATCATTCTCACGAAGAATGAATCGAATACAGTGAACTCCATCCTACGGAAAAATACGAAAATCTGTGATATTTTATTGTCGCTTGTTACAAAGAAAATCTAATTCGAGTGTAATCTGCATAGTATCAGAGATGAACATTTTTTCATTGACTTTAAAACCATGAAATTCAAACAAATATTTATTTTGGAAATGTTAGGAATCCAATGATTATAGATTTAAAATTTGAATATCTCATATTTTTTTATATTGAATCATTTAGAATCGATGCGCAATTCTTTTTATTCTTCAGAATTCAGAAGATAATTGTAAATAGAAGTATTGTTAAATTGATCATTTATCAAATTCTTGTGGATCTGTTCCAAATCTTTACAATCATGCAATAACATTGAATTTATAATTGAAAACTCATTTTTGATATTTTACTTGTGTTGTTAAAATTTTTTGTTCTAATGGATAAGTTATTCATTTTTTAAATGACTTGAAACATTTTATGCAAAAAAAAAAGGCAAGTCTTATGACTTCTGATATTAGTTTCAGTAAAATTAATCAAATTCTTGAGATATATATCACAATTACAATTACTGCTTTTTAATTGAAAGCCTAAGAAATGTATCTGTTCTTCTTGGTTTATTCTATAGAAAAGTCATAATGATATCAAATATTATGAAAGTTGCATTATTTCAATTGCATCTTTAGAAAAAAATTACTTCCATTTATTTAGACTTGATATTCTTCTAAATTGGAAATTACCAACTCAATGCCCCTCAAGATATATTTTTTGTTCTTAAAGAAATTAAAGTTTAAAATTTTCGATTGAAATCATAGTTATCTGGCCTTCTATTTGTATATTATAAATTGACAGTGCAATGTTAACGCGGGCTTATAATATTGCGTTAAGGAATATTTTTATGAATGAACATACCGTTTCTGTTATTTTCAAACCGTCAGGAGTAACTTCCGCATGCATAACCGTAACATCATCAGCAGTTTTCTCACTTTTAGGGGTCTGCGAATGTCGCACAAATCTGCTTACTAAGTTGCTTATTCCATCACGATGTGATTTTACGGATATCTCAAAGTCAATATTTGTACCTTGAAATGAAACAAAAATGAAAATGATATTCTTGAATTTGTGATTAGCTCACAAATTAAGAATGACAAATGAAAAATTAAAAATGATGAATGAAAAATTAAGAAAATACACCATGATTTTTTATTCTTCAAATCGTACAAACCTGGTGATCCTCGAAGACTTGGTTTTCCCTCAAGATAACAGGAAGGTATTTTATTTTTCAGTGCCTTTTTTTGAAGATTGTAATCATCCAAATCGGGAGGAGGCAAACCGATAACATGTCCCTTCGAAGTTACAGCCTCATGCTCCGTTTTCTTATCTCCATTTTCATCATTATTCTCCTCTTCTAATATTGCTGAAGTTTTACTCACTTCCGCTCCATTTAAGTCAGACTTCTCATTCTCTAGAATTTTATTTGCAGGCTCCCTTTCTGGACCATCACTTTCAAGATCTATCAGTTGCAGGTTAGTATCAAAGTCAGCTGTCGAAAATCTCAATTCAAAATCATTTGTGTCTGTCTCCATAGCATTGCTTTCATCAGAATTTCCAGCGTCATTGTCAACTTCCAGATTTTCCACCGATCCCTCGCAATCTGCTTGAGACTTTGTTCCAGAATTTTCGTTCTCATCTTCACCTACAAATAATTTGCGCGATGCGTTTGAACTGTTTGTAGCAGATCCCATTGAAGTTTCTGTGAGTTTTTCTTTGATAGAATCTTCCATCTGAGGAACTTGAACTTCTACTGCGCTGTACAAATTATTAGGAAGTATTTCAGCCTCATCAATGGATGATAATTGATTTTCCTTGGAGGGATCAACTTCCATTGGGGTTTCATCTTCCTTGAGTTCCAGATTTTGATTAGTTGAACCTTCAGGTTTTTCAGTTTCATTAGTCTCTTTATTTGACAATTGCATTTCTTCTTCTGAGTCAGAGGATCTGTAAAATTCCTCGACTTCTCTTTCCTTCTCCTCGACAGCTTTGCTTTAATTAAATAAAAAGTGAATTATTTTAGGTTTCTTAGTAATGTCAGTAATTCAATTAAAAAATTAAATTTGTTTTACCTGATAATATCGGCAAACATTTTCACTTTAGCGGCTGTAGTTGGAGCATTGGGAAGAGCAGACGAGATTTTCTTCCTGTTTAAAAATTCCTGTAATGTACGCTGTTTTGGGCGATGATAAGGAAGAGATACTTCCGATTCTCTTAGTAATCTTTGAGATTCGCTGTGTATTTCTTTCATCGCTGCATCTTTTGCAGCCCTCGCTGATACCTGGAAATATTAATTTTATATTGGAGAAGGAACAATATTTCTATGTAAATGAAAATAAGAGGGATCCCAGCGACACGGTAGTTCAATTTTGGGTAAAAAGAAGGATTTTATTTTTGAAAAAGAGGGATTAAAAACGATTCATCTTTTTTCTAGCTTTGCAAAATCCATTGAACACTTCAGTACTTTCTACTGATGAAAATTCAGAAAGATCAAAGATTAAAAAATATATAAACAGAAAAATTGAAAAATGCACTCGTTTAAAATTGCTTCAAATGTATTTTTCTGAATACGCGAAGTAGAAAGAATTAATATTGAAAACAAAAAAAACTAATATTTGAAGGAACTGGAAATTCCTGTTTTTGCTTCCTTGAACTTTGAAATTACATAATCAAAACATTTTAAAATTTTGATTAAAAAAAATTAGTGTAATGAAAAACAAAACAAGTCTATTATAATTTTGGTTCAGAATTCTTCTTTTTTAATAAAAATATTATCACCTAAATGGGAATCAATTTTTCCACTGAAAATTCAATTTTTTCTTCTCAATTAGTATTCCATAGTAGATAATTCAATAATTTCTTCTCAAGAGTCAACATTTTTGGTGAAAATTCGTCTTTTTGTGTTGGGAATTCGAAAATTTGGTTGGCGTTTTTTCTTCTTGACTAAAAAATCTTTTTTAGTTGAAAATGCAACTGTTTTGTGAAAAATTGAGTTTTTGTTAACAGGGTGTCGATTCGGCGGACGATTTCCAATTCCCAGTCATTTCCCGGTTCTTCACGGTCAAGTTTTTCAATTTTCCCGGTCAACTGGAAGTAACATATTTATATTTATCTCAAAACGCAAACAATCATTTCTATTCATGACGTTCATGCTAAGCAGCCTTTAACACAACAGTTCAAACATTTCAAAATAAATCAATTTTGAAAAAAATACTCAAATTTTCAACAAAAAATATCATTTTCTAGAAGAAAATTGAAACAGTTAAACTCACAATTAAGAAAAATCCATTCACAACGACAAAAAACGGATTTACAACTATTAATTTATTTTTAAATCAAGAAGATGAATATTCAAATAAAAAGTTAAATATTCAACTGGAGCACTTCCATTTTCAAACATGAAGGTGAATTTTCAAACAAGATAAATTTCAAAATAGAAATAATAATTCTTTAAGGAAAAATATAATGTTTCAACGAAATAGTCGAATTTCGAACTCAAGAAAAAATTATTTTCATCGAAAAATGGTACAGTCACATTTATAGTTCAAAAGAACAATGTCGAACCAAGCAGAAGAGTTTCATACCAAAACGAAGAATCTTCATCTGAAAGAGTTGAGTTTTAAAAAAATAAACTAACTTTTACTGAAAAAGATGAATTGTCAACGAAGTTCTGAATACTCAAATTTTAAAATAGAAAAAATGAATGACTAACTAAACAAATAAACAACTGAAAGATTTGAGTTTTGAATAGATAAATTAACTTTTACTGAACGAGATAGATTGTCAGCAAAAAATTTACTCAATACTCAAATTTAAAAATGAAAAAAATGGATCTTTAACTAAACCAACTAATTTTTAACTAAAACTATGGAATTTTCAATAGGAATCACCTAAATCTTCAGTAAAAAAAATTACCAATGGCAAAAAAAACTAACATTCAACAAAAAAACTAACTTTCGAACAGATTGCAGGGTGTCTAGCAAAGTTCAATTTACGAATTCCCGGCAAATTCCCGGATTTCCCGGATCAAAAATAACATTTTTCCCGGTTTTTTTGTGATGTGTTCAGCTATTTCAGAAGTGGAATGATTGATAAGAGAAAAGTTATTAAGAATTACTGAGAGGAAAAAAGATTACAGAAGATAGTTGAAAATAAGCAATCAC
>WSXT02227890.1:0-16456 GCA_011762715.2 Neuroterus valhalla | reverse complement strand
AACGAGATAATATAATTTTCTCCAGAAAACATTAATTTTCCATTAAAAAAAATATAAATTTTCAAGTATAAATGGAAAATTTACATTTTAGTTGAAAAAATCCATTCATAAATCAGATAAAAATCGAATTCCCACAAAATAGTTAAATCCTCAACGAAGTTTTGAGTGTAATGAAAACTATTGTGTATTTTATTTTCAAAATTTCAGACAATATTCTGCAATATTTTCAGTAATAGGACATATTTTTCCATAACATTTAATTGAAAAATATTAGTTTTCTGAAAAAAGACGTTTATGTCATTTAGAGGCCCTCAAATCCGTTACGTAATTTAAGTATGGTTCTTATGGGAACGTTCCCTCAAATAAATTGAGAGAAAAACGAAATTAAGAAGATTTTCAAAAAAAAAAATTTCCAGTATTCATAAGATCTCGAAGCTGAGAGTTTCTAAAGATTAAATTAATGCAAAATTGTACTTAATAGTTTGAATAACAAAAGAGATCTGCAATCTTGAATAAATTAGCGACGAGACTTACTTGTAGTGCGGCTCTGGTAGCCGTTTCGAAAACCTCCCTGACACCTTCCTTGCTTTTGGCGGAACATTCGAGATATGCAAAGGCGTTGATTTTCTCGGCCATGGCTCTACCTTCCTCAGGCTTTACTGGCTCCTGCTTCATCTTTCCAAGTTCCTTAATGGTGCTGGGATCATTGCGAAGATCCTTTTTGTTTCCTACGAGGATAATAGGCACGTTAGGACAGAAGTGCTTCACCTCAGGCGTCCATTTCTCGGGTATATTCTCCAGAGAGTCGGGGCTGTCAATCGAGAAGCACATGAGGATGACATCTGTGTCAGGATATGACAAAGGACGTAACCTGTCGTAATCTTCCTGTCCTGCTGTATCCCACAGGGCCAGTTCAACCTACAAAAGTATTTTTTTTTCGTCAATATAACACATTTTTTTGAAAGTGAGAAACCAGGGTGGCGATTCGGCAGACAACTTCGAATTCCCGATAATTTCCCGGTTAAGTTTTTCATTTTCCCCGGTCAACCAAAAGTAGCATATTCATATTCATCGCAAAATGCAAACATTTATTCTAATTTATAACGTTCACTCTAAAAATTCTTTAACAAAACAGATCAAGAATTGCAAAATAAACTAATTTTGTAAAAAATACTCAAATTTTACCCGAAAATATTATTTTATCTATAAAAGTTGGAACACTCAAACTTAAAATTGAAAAAATCAATTTTCGATAGCAAAAAAATGGGTTTCTTACAAAATAGTTCCTTTTTTAACCAAGAAGATGAATTTTCAACTTAAATGGTAAATATTTACTAGAGCACTCCAATTTTCAACCATGAAGGTAAATATATATAACTTTGACTGCAAAAAAAATTGTTTTCAACTGAAAATGGAACAGTAATTTTTTTAGGTTGAAAAACCAATTCTATACCAAACATAAGAGTTCTTAACTAAAACAAAGAGTTGAATTTTCAAACAGATAAATTAACTTCCAGTAAAAGATAAATTAGAGTCAACCAAAATTTTGAATTTAACTAAACAAATCAATTTTCAAGTACAACAACTTTGGAATTTTCAATTGGAATAAGTTAGATTTCCCGTAAAAAAAATTCTTATAACAAAGAAACATTAAATTGCATAAATAATTAACTTTCAAACAAAACGTTTTTTAGGTCAAATGGTCAATCTTCAAATAAAATTGTAAATGTTCAACTGTAGTAGTTAAATTTAAATCAGAAGGACGAGTTTTGACCTGAAACGATGAACCCTCCACTAGAATAGTTCAAATATTGACCAAAAATTAGTTTTCAACCGAAAAATACAATTTTTCAACAAAATTGATGAATTTTTAACTATAGAGATGATAATTTAATAAAATTGAAGTTTGTTTAACTTGGATTGTTAACTGTAAAGAAGAATTTTAGAACAAGAAGAGTACCTTTCGGAAAAAGATGATGTTATACCGAAGAATCAATTTTTTCCAAAAAAAAATATTTAAATTTTCAGAGAAATAATTGAATTTTTAATTCAAACAAGAAGAGTAACTTTCGGAGAAAAAGATAATCTTATACCAAAAATCAATTTTTCAATCATTCCACTGAAGATGAAACAGTTAAATTTCCAGTTAGAGAAATTCATTTTCAACCAAACTGATAGATTCTCAGTTAAAATTATAAAATATTCTACTGGAATAAATGTATTTTATGCGGAAAAGGTGAATTTTCAACCATGAACATTAATTTTCTACAAAAGAGTCGAATTTTCAACAAAGGAAATAAATTCTCCAAGAAATAGTACAATTTTCGAATTCAAAAATCAATGTTCAACTAAATACTTGAATCTCCACTGGAAACCGATGAATTGATTTTTAGCAAAGTTGTTACATTTTCAATTAGAGGTGGATTATAAATTAAAATAATGCACCTTGAACGAAAAAGTGTAATTTGCAACAAAAGAATTTAACTTTCAACTAAGAAGTTGATTTTTTAACTAAAACAGGATGAATTTGCAATGAACAATGTGAAAAAGTTTTCTTTCATAATTTAGAAATATTTCTTACTCGAAATACTACTTCTACTTTAAAAATTGTAGGCATTACTTTCTTTATTTAAAATTATGAAGGAGGGACTTTCAAGTTTTAACAAATTTCGAATTGGAAAAGCAGTTTTCTTAATTTCCTCTCTTCTCAAATCGAATAAAAATTATTTTGAAAAGTTCCCGTTCTATGTAAAAGATTCCATGTTCCAAGTGAAATTATAACTCGAATTATATGTCTCTACTGAAACTCCTTGCCCTAAAATAAAAACTATAATTACTTTCTGAAATTCCCTGTCTCAAGTCAGATAATTGAGGAGAAAGCAAATAAAACGTAATAAATACATTTTTTTTTTTAATTAAGAAAATAATTCTTTCTGTATGTTTGGACTATAAATTTGGTGATCAGACTAAAGTCAGCTAAAAAAATTTCACAGAGCAACGTAAAGTATAGATATATTTGAAAATTGTCATAATCAGACTAAAGGACCGTTACATTCTTCATATCAAATGATAAGATCTCTTTTTAGTTTATGAAAAGAAAGCGGTCATTTCTCGTATTTTTTGGTAGAATTTTGGATAGTCTAGG
The DNA here is from genome assembly GCA_011762715.2 of Neuroterus valhalla. Classification (NCBI taxonomy): domain Eukaryota; kingdom Metazoa; phylum Arthropoda; class Insecta; order Hymenoptera; family Cynipidae; genus Neuroterus; species Neuroterus valhalla. Next base: position 13,311 of record WSXT02227890.1, on the reverse strand, counting down.
TTGAGTTAAGTAAATTCCCAGTTTTTTAATGAAATTCCCGGTCATTTCCCTGTCCGTCCCGGTTTTCCGGTCAAGTCGCCACCCTGGAAACATTCAAATAGTAGTTTTCGTAAAACTTCTCTTACCTGTTTACCGTCTACTTCGATATCAGCTACATAGTTTTCAAATACAGTAGGCACATACACTTCAGGAAATTGGTCCTTGCTAAAAACTATGAGTAGGCAAGTTTTACCGCACGCACCATCGCCCACAATGACGAGTTTCTTTCTAATGGCCGCCATGTATCCTGCGAAAATAAAATCCGTGAAATTCTCTTTTTATCATCTATACTCACATTCCATCCCCTTGTAAAAAAAAATCACTCACCGACTACCATAAATTGCAAATTTGAATTCCCGAAACACAAGAAAAAAAGAAAGATATTCTAGCATTACAGGAAGAATTTCTACTCTTCATCAATATTTTAAAACCTCATGGTTGCTACAATTCTTCACCCCGAAAACATACCAAATTGTGATAAGATCTACTTCGGAGATGAAATAATGAAATCATCAATGTTTTTTAAAAAATTTCAAGATTTATTTCTAGAACCAGAGACAATTTCTATAAATAGATTTTTAAAACGAAGAAGACTTAAAGCCTTACATGCTTTTGCAATGCTCGTGATATTATAAATGCAGAAATAAACACAGTGCAACGATTGTTATATTAATGAGATGTCATTGTATTAATGTCTTCTATTAATAAATTAGTGAATGGTTGTTTTCATTTTTAATTTGAAATAAAAATTGTATTAATGGAAAGAGGGCCTTTTTGAGAGGTTACAAACTTGCCCAAAGACCATACCTCAATTTCTTCAATTCTCGCGAAAAGTAACACCAATAAAGAACTTTTCGAAACAATAAGTTTCATCATCTTCCTATAAAAGTAAGGCAGAGTCTAAACGTCTGGGCGGTCCGGACGTTTATACCAAGGTTGGGTCTAAACGTACGGACATGGGAAAATAGAAGGGGAGATGGAAATAGGTAGGGGGAGGGGAGGAAGGGCTTGTGTCCGGACGTATAGACACAACCTACAAATAAATGCACTTGAATCTAAAATCTAAACTAATCTCCGATACTTTGCTGCCACACGGAAATAATCAACTTCATTGAATACATTAGATTTTTTCGACAAGTTAGAAACGAGTAACAACCATGTGCTGTGAAACTAAGCCTTACGGATTCTGTGTGGAAATGCCACGTGAAAAGTAAGTACCAAAGCGACTTTGATGTAGAGTTCTACATTCGAGGTGGAAAGAATATCAGGAATAATTGAGAAATGAACTATTATTCTGCAGATTAATGCTATTTCGTTCTATAAATTTTAACGAAACGACCTCAATCAACTTTTGGAGCCAGTCTACAGTGCGTTTTGACTTTACTGTTTAATTTATCCATTGTTAACTGTAAAATATTTGAGATTTAGGGATATAATTTTTCTCTTCCAATCTCCCAAAAAAAAAAAATCAATGAAGTGTAGAATAAAATCGTGAATGAAAAACTATTTAGTTGCTAGAATTTTTCAATAATTTGAAACCTTCATTTCGCATTGCAATAATTAAATCCTTGATGCTAATGTAAGATAAGATAAAAAAATCTTTTATTTTCATAAGGAGATAATAGTGAGTGAGCAATAAGAGGTTAGAAGTGATTCACATCTTTAAATAATAGTGACAGTGTTGTGCATGTGCGAAAATTAGTGGTAAATTATGGCAAATGAATGATCAATTTGTATTGATTATCCGCCTTTTCTATTTTCAGATACAATCCACCGAAGATTCAGCAATTATAAATATTCACATCAATGTACCAGAAGGGTATAACAAAAACTTTGCAAATTAGAAACAGAAATAATAATCAGGCTTTCTTCAGGAAATTGGAAATGGGGAAAATATTAATAGGGTGCAACTTTCATGCTCAATAAAAATTCTTCTCGATTGAAAAAATTTCTAAGTCAGGCATTCCTGAAATTTAGAATTTGTATCCTTGCCTTTTGTTAAGCTTTTTATGGCACACGATTATATTATTATTAACAAACAATCAGTAAAGTATTTTTTTAATCTTGTGCTATAAAGCTACACACTTATTGAAGCAAGCACGAATGAAATTCTACGGGATTGAGTTTTTAATCAACTTTGGCAGCTTATGGGGGCTGAAGCTTTAAAGGATATGGACTGGGTCGTACCTGATCCAGGGTACCCTGTTTCGTCTGGACCGAGGCATCGGCCCGTAACGCATCCCATGCTTTTTAGTCTTTGTTTCTGCTTTCTCTGTTTTAAGTGGACATTTTACATGTTAGAATGGTAAGCTTTAATATCAGTGCAAAATACCAAACAATACAACTAAATTCTGATGTGCAAATAAAAACAAAATCACTCACAATACATCAATGTTCGCTGAGGAAATTGGAACTTCTTTTATAAAAAGGAAAAAAATGGTCAAAGAGCGGGAAATTTTGAAAGGGCCCTAATTTCGAAAGTATTCGCCAGTAAAAAACATGAAAAGCTCCTCTTTGTTTTTTGCACGCTTTTGATTTTACGACTTTTACATTGAAATTAATACACTTCGGTTTTAAATTTGTTACAATCTTTTTTGAAACTCAAAACATTAATTATTCAATAACCTGAACACATGCGGGAATAAGTTAAGGGATTCAAATATCTATTAAAACGGTCATTGAAATTTCTTCGAGTACCTCTCGTCACTACGATAGCGGGAATTCCGTGACTATTACCTCATCACACCTAATATCTAAAAATGGTGGAGCATCTTCATTCGCGTATTCTAATTCATATATATTTTACACGAAAACTTTGCTCCGAATCATTTACAAATGTAATCCTAGTTGATTTTCAACAACAACAAAATTCTTCAGGTAATTTAAACGTGGCCCTGAAACTAAATCTAAATAGCAAAGTAGTAAAATACATTTAGAGGTTGAAGTTTTACAGTTTGGAGCAAAAGACAGATGGATAGAAATCGCTCCTGCAGAGAGATATTATCAGAAAGGGGATGAGATTTATTCAAAATACGATCCTCAAGATTTTGCCAACTCATGCAGCCGCTAATCTTATAGAAGACTATGAACCTACACCGAAATTCAGAGCGTCCTTGATTCATTATTTGTACCAAAACACTCCCTGCAAATCCGACGTTTAATGCCGATAAAATGTATAATCTAGATTGACATTCAAGAATACATATTGTTAGCTGAATCTAATTAATAATGGCCATCACAAAGTTTATAATTTTGCACAAGTTCGAAATGTATTGTCTGAATTCTCATTTAAATAATAAAGTCCCCGTGAGCAACAAGTTACCTTCCCAATAATAATTTGTAATTACATTGCAAAAAAAGGATGCAGGAAATTTTCAAATAACAATATAAAAATTATAGTCTTCGAAATACTAAATATTGGACTTTTTCCTGTGGTGCAGAAAGGATGGCGACTTATTTGACGACAGAAGATAAAACTGGATGAAACGTTATTCCAGAGGTCAAAGGCACAGATATCACGATAGAATCAAGAATGTAAAACAAGCGACCTGACAACTTGCTCCGAAACGAAAATTTATCTTCGGAAGTTGTTGCTAGGCTGTTAGTTCTGGGCAAACGATGACACCCCAATTTTTCGGGATCGTTTCCTTTCTCGAACAAAACTATGCACAACACCGAATTTTTGCTTTATCCAGATTGTCCTGGGGAAAGAGGCACTGACGCGTTTGACGTAGAGACGTCTGGGTTATCACTGAACATCAAACGTTATCACGAAATTCACTGAGCTGGAAGTACACAGCCGCGATCATCGGAGAAAGAGGGCGCTAGGGCGAGAGGATAGCGACGCAGAGGTTGACGAGCCTCGGAGACGATTTACTTACGGAATTGTAGACCTGAGGTTACGAATTTCGGAGAGTTTTGACGAACCTGGACGAAGAGGGAGTATCTCTTTAGAGTCGTGCTAATCACTAAATTTTAGGAGATGCTGTGGATACGCGACGCATGGCATTCATCTTCCTCGCGTCTAATTTGCGGTTATTAACTCGCGGAACTCACTAGTCGAGGTGATATTCTTCACGAAACGACTTTGGAAATCACTTGGCTAGGTTAATCGAGTATTTATTGCGTATTTACCTGAAATCTTTTGCGACAGAGAGACAAGAAAATGGCTGCCCTCTGTGGCCACACCTAAATCTGTTGAGTGTTCGAAACGTACTGGGGAGGGGGAAGCTGTCAGGAACGAAGCACTCGGGGGTGAAGTTGGACTGTTGAAAACAGTTTATTTGGCACCGGAAATTTTAGGGTGCAAATTTTTTACGTTTTCATTTCGTCGTCCGAACGAGTTAAAATATGGCTTTGATAATTCATATTTTTAATTCTTAAACATTTTGTAGCAAAGATTGAAGTAAAGTTATGAAATTTAAAAAAAAATTTATAAATAAATCACTGATAACTAATGAATTGTTTTAATTTATATTAAAAGTCAACTAGGAGAGTAACAGTCTACTAAATTTGACTATATCCTATTTATTTCTAAATTTTCGTTCCAACGCGTTTACTTCTTATACAATTTCAAGGTATTATTATCAAGAACAAATTAGGTCAGAAACAGAGACTCTGGTCAGAACTATAAACTTACAAAAAGTACTCTCATACAAGATTTAAATAGATCCCCTCATGATTATTTTCAGTCTTTTAGAAATATTTTTTTTAGAAGACAAGTTTTAGTTCTACCGGTTGAATTAAAAAATTATTCGCAAATAACTGTTGTTCCTTCAGCAGTAAAATGATGTTTTGGACCCATAATACATTCAGCCCTGTTGTATTTATGAAACCGGCGATTCGTGCGCGTAGCAATTAAGCGCCAAGCGCGTAGGCGTAAGAAAGGGTAAATAATTCCGACAACGCACTTCCAATTACCCAATTCCATGATCAGCTTCAGCACCCAAATATCTCTCTAAGTCTCAAATCAATCAATACCCTTCAATTTTCACCCAAAGAATAATTATATTATTTATTTAATATTTCAATGAAAATTATTATAAAATTGATATATCGTCTGTTTAATATATCCCCGAAGATTAAGATAATGCTTACATCTTCACAATTTTTTCTTAAAATCAGGGAGAAAAAGCTAAATAAAAACAAGTAAGATCATACATTTCGTAATTTACTTTCATCTCGCAAGAAGTTCCCCCTTTTTCCTTATGATGATCGCCATGACTCACAACAGTAATTATATTGCCTAGAGGCAATGATTCAGAGCCTATAGTTCAAAACAATACTCCTTATAAATTACATCTTAATTCCATCTTGTCTACACTTGAATTAAGACAACTCCGATCTTCGACATAAGTTTCTAAGAGCAACTGCAAAGAATAAGAAAAAAGAATAAATTCATAATGTTTATTAGTCAACAATTGGAAAGAAATTCGGACTGTCATTGAGTTCAGCCTCAAGTTTTTCTCGTGACGAAACCAAGCTCAATAAATATATAAAAACTTCAAATCTTCCTTAAGAAGAAAACATACATGAACCGGAAAGAGCTGAGAGTCGTTTATTTACAAAGCGACGGCTTCCTACTCCTAAAAAATTGAAGGGGAGACAATGAAGAAAAACTAGAGTAGAGGTAATTACTTGAAATATAGAAAAAATGTTGAAAAAACACAGAAGTGAGGAAAACTAAACTCATTTTGATTCTAACTTGAGCAACAATTAATGCGAAATTCATCTGGAAAACTAGTCTACGTTACTCCTATTCTAGTTTTGGCAGAATATTTTTCAATAAATACTACTCTCCAAGCTCTAAACAGTTTCGTATTTGTGAAGATTCACAGTAAAGGATTGGTTATTTCGTAGAAATGCGCGGGTTTCGCAAAACCTGATATCTTCTTTTGTCCCTTCCTACATGCATAACTTGCAGAGAATATAGCTGTAGATTCGAAATTTCTAGTTCGATTGAGGTGGGTCCGGATCGTTAGGATTGCCACCCATCTGACGCCTTAACTCTTCTATCAGATCGGGATTGGCGGTTTCCATTTGTTGTGCTAGCTGTTGCCCTCTGAAAGAAAAATATTTCAAATAAAATTACGACCAAATAGGAAAGGGGAACAGAATAAAAACTTGAAGAAACTTTTGAAAAAATGAGCCAAAGGGAAGAAATTCATTTACTACCAAGATCGCTTTTATTTAAAACACTTACGCTTCAATAAGGGCTTCGATGCGATCACCTTGCTCGTTATTTCCACTCATCAAATTGCTCATGACATTTTGCATTTGCGGATCCGTGAGCATTTGTCGAGCCATTTGCATGAGAGCAGGATTACTGATAATTGAGCTGAGATCCATATTTGGAAAACCTGCAGCCCCTCCCAAACCCATCGAACCTACGCCTTGTTGTGTTATTTTTTCCTCTGCTAATTGTAAGTTATTTTTATAACTCTCGTTGTCCGGTTCTACTTCAAGAGCTTTTTTATAGCATTCCTTAGCTTCTTTGTGTTTTTGCAAACTAGAGTAGGCCAATCCCATTCGACCATAGGCTTTGCTGTACTGAGGATCGATTGATAAAGCGGTTTGGCAATCTTTTATCACCTGGTCAAAATTTCCCATTTTGCTGTGAACCGCTGCCCTGTTGCAGTAAAAAACTGCATTGCGGCCGTCTAATTTGATCGCCCTGCAAAACAGAAGAAATTAATTTTAATATGATTTAGAGCTCAAGGTTTAGATATATATTTTTTGTAAGAAAAAACTTACTGCGTGTAATTGTTTAGTGCTTCATATAATTTTTCGGCTTTTACGAGAGCATTTCCTTCATTTTTAAGTCTCTCAGCTTCTGCCTTTTGCTCTGGAGTCGCTTCTGGTCCTAAATCTGGTTTCGAGTCGTCCATTACTGATTTATAAACTGTCGTCAAATTAAAATTCACAGGAGCGTCAGCTGCCTGCACGTTGTAGGCACTTTCCAGACATTGGATAGCAACTTCGAGACTCTCGCGAGAATCGGCTGTCAATCCTCCATCCTCTAATTGTTGAGTCAGAAATTGAACTATTGACGCCACTAAGCCTTTTACCTCCATAGTCTAGTTTTTGTGTTTCAATATCTGGAACTGTAAATATTATTTTCACGCCAAATTGATAATACAATTAAAATCCCTATATTAGAAACATCCTCGAGGAAGTTCTCGTTTTATTTTCGGACGAGGAAAGCAGAAGAAAATCAGCGAGGATTTTTAGGTTCCTCGAGGACACAAGGAGTTAGTTCTTAATCGTGAATTTTCTTTAAGATTTGTTTAATATAGAATGATAATCACTTTTTATAGACGCGGTAGCAAATTCACTCCACAAGACTTGAAAGTCTTACTCTCAAGCGGAAAGAGAGAAGTTTCATGAAAAGTGATAATGAATGAGTGGATGAATAAACTATTCATCCACACTATCTTATATTTACATATTTTTTGTCACTTCCTTCTCTTGTCATGAGTCTTAAGACTATTTTTCCTAACCTGTACATTAAGACTCTAACCGAATTAGGAGACAGAATGCTCCAATATGAGAAATTTCATTATATTGACTTCCTTGATTTTCAAATACCAGTTAACTCAAAAGAAATTACTTAAAACTTAGAAAAGTTCCATATAATAACATTTTTTTGTGAATTCATCATCAAGACCTAACCAAGAAAAAAAAAACAATCAGCATATTTGTAGGTTAATTTATAATGCATGTGTAATTGACAATAGTTTTTATTCAATTACCTTAACAGCAAAGAAAAGAGTTCACGATAAATTTTGCTCAGAATATTAGAAAATTCTTTGAAAACTTCAATAATAAAGCATGTGATGAATGTGATACTATGATCAATTTCTGACAGATTGTTCAGATCGTTTTATTCAAAGACTAAATGCCATAAACTGTGTTCGAAGCAAACATAATTTTTACTTACGTTCCTTGAATTCGTCTAAAAATTGGTTACTTTTTTTTTATGAGACGAGAAGTAAAAAATGAAAATGACTGAAAACGAAATCGTGTATGCGGTGTATCGGGTGTATCGTAGAATTCAATGGCGGCCGCCACGTTTACGTCTCAATATTTTGAATTTTAAATTGAAAACTGAATAGTTGTATCAAAGTGAAAAAATGTGCTTAAATATCACTATATGATTGAATATAACATTTTCTTTACCTAGTAAATTTCTTATAATTTTGTGTTTTTGTTTGTAAGGCTTCGTTCTTATACATGAATTTCAATTTGTAATTTCTCAAATTTATTTTCAATTACGGTAACTTTCTCGAGAATTTATCATCCTCGTAGATAGTGTTTTTTTGACTTTTTTTCTCAAAGAGTGTTTTGTTCGTTACGATTAATTTAACGAAGGTTTTTTTTTCATTTATCCGTTTATCGGTTCGGTAGCGGTGATTGTCGTTGATCGAGTCTAATTATTGACTAATTATTTTCTATCATACAATATGTGTCGCAATATCGAGGAACGAAACTCGAATGTGTTGGTGCCGGTTGTACTAACCGCTCTCGCGATTCCAATTTCTATGATATTTTGGATATTAAATGTCGTTTATTCTTTCTTTTCCCCTGATTCAGAGCATCATCATGATGGTAGTTATATTTAATTATTTCAAAAAGAGATACCTTCCTTTGTATATTTAAATGCATATCAATCAAAATACGTGAGCAACATAACCTGCAAATTTTAGGTTATCTGGTTATTTCGCCCTGGAGATGGCTTGCTGCTGTTGTTGTTCCACTGTTATTTACCCTTTGGGGCTGGAAGAAAAAGAGCCTAGATTTCACTGGAGCGACTCTCGGTATTTAACTTTTTTTTTGTAAATGATGCAACCATGGCGAATAATATGTTATGAGAAATTGGTGAGAAACATGTAGTTTTATCGTTTTCGAGATTTTAACAATTTTTAATGAAACAAATTGAAGAACAGTGGCACTTCGGAAACTCTTGAGGCTTATTTATAAATAATACACTGAAAGTTCCATCCAACCCACTTACATAACTTTGAAAAAAACTATCAAGAACTATACTTTAATTGAAACAAAGTAAAATTATCTAAAATATTTCAAATTTGTAACGGTTCTGAATCCAAAACAACAAACGTTGCAAATTTGAAGATGAATAAATCCAGAATTTCAGCATTGTATTGATCTGAATGTAAAGTTATCAAACGATTTCGAATTACATTCGCAAAGTAATTCCAAATTGAAGCTTAAGCGATTTGTAATTCTTTTATTTAATAAAAGCTTGAGGAAACTAAAATCTCGTAACGGTCCCTGATTCTGTATTGTAATAGATTATTATCAATCATTCATCGCACCTCAAAGGACAAAAACGGTTTTGCATTTTAACTTTGGTATATTCCATTCTAGGCCTCTTGATCGGTTTCATCCTGACACTGACGAGTCTTGCACATTTGGCGTGTTTGATGGCATTTTTTGTAAGTTCGTCAAAGGCGACGAAATTCCGAATGAACGAAAAAAAGAAAATTGAATTTGAATTCAAGGAAGGAGGTCAAAGAAATTGGATTCAGGTAATTCTTCTGTCCTTTAAAAAACCTTAGAAGCTATTCAATATGTACATCAGAATATATTATAGTATTTATTCAAATAATTATTTTTTAATCAAACTTGATTTTTTGATAAGAAATACTGTTCAGGTTTTGTGTAATGGAGGAATGGCTTCGCAATTAGCTTTACTTTATTTATTGGATGTTGGTTGTGGAGAGCGTCCCATTGATTTTGTCAAAGACTATCGAAGCTCATGGTTATCTATAGGAATCCTAGGTAAAAATACTTACCTTCGTATTGTTTACTTGATCATGTTTGCCCTCTAGTTTAGATATGCACAAATAAGAATTATTGCTTCTATTTTTCAAAAAACGGATGATTCATTTTTCAAATTCCATAGGAAGTTTGGCTTGTTGCAATGGAGATACTTGGGCTTCGGAATTCGGAACTGTTATTGGTAATTCTGAGCCTTTTCTCATCACAACAAGGAAGCGAGTACCAAGAGGTAATGAAGTATTTCTACAACTACCATTTATCAACAGGGCATTCCAGCCAGAAACTTGTTAGAGTGGTCCAAAATTGAATTACTGAATCCATCTTTTTTCACCTTAAGTTTTTCTTAGATTTGAAGTTATTCAGTTTTGAGAGTTAGGATTTGAAAATATGAAAAATTGAGAACTTTGGCTGAGATGAATGGCTACTCTGTGTTTAAATTTGTTTATGAATTCAATAAGAATTCTTTTTGAAACTTTCACTTTTATGAGTACAAATTCTCATTTTAAATTAACAGAATTGATGTTACAGGAACAAACGGTGGTGTTTCGTGGTTCGGACTCTTGGTTTCGCTAATAGGTGGCTTTTTTGTTGGTTTCTTCCACTATGTTACTGTGCTCTACACTGTTGATTCAGCAGTTTTAGAACTGGCTGCTCCTCAGTGGCCTATAATAATCGCTGGCGGAATCAGTGGATTGTTAGGAAGTATAGTTGATTCCGTCCTCGGAGCCACACTTCAATACTCTGGTAATTATAATTAAACTTCTGGCCTTCGAATTATGCAATATTTACTTCAGAATGTATCAAATTATTTAGACAAATAATTCGTAATCAATAAAACTACATTTCCTGATAAGATTTATTTTATTAGGAATCGACGAGAAAGGATATATCGTCGAGAGACCTGGAAAAGGCGTGAAGCACATCAGCGGCAGACAAATATTAGATAATCATAGTGTTAATCTTTTATCTACGATAATTATGGCACTCAGTCTTCCGCGGATAGCAAATTTACTTTGGCCATAATTGTACTTATATGTGAATAAGGTAAAAAGTCAGCTCTTTGAAAAAAGATTAAATTTATATTCCTACTTGTTTATTTTTCGTTGAACAAGTAATCAAACTGAAACATCGAGAATTAGTGTAAATCAACCCATCAACAGAAAAGCTTCATTTTGGGTTAAGAATAATTCTGAATTCGTTAGAACTAGAGATCAAGACTTCTTCATGGGGAAATGTTTGAGTGCTTTTATTTTACAATGTGGTTTATGAAGCTGCAGTATGAGAAATTGTTTTTAAGTTTAACGTATAATTATGATATGAAAATCTATAACCGTTTATTTACTCTAAGAAATATAGTTTATAGTCTCTTTTCCATTTCATATGAAAACATTAGTGATTTTTGTAATAATGAAAAAATGTGAGAAACGATATTGAGTAGTTTTAGTTTTTCAATGAAATTAAGTCTTTTTCTATTTAGAATAACTAAAATTTATATTTATTTTTTGATGAACAATTTCACATGTTATTTAAAATATATTTTTATTTTGAATATTACACTTTTCTATAGATCTCTTATCGTTGTACATAGTTAACTTTGTACATTAACAAAAATAAATTAATGTAACAACAAGTGGTAACACTATTTCTTTGATCCGCGAAGAGAACATTTTCAAGCTGCGTCCTTTCGTAAGGTACATTTCACGCTCAGTAGAAAAGTTGGATTTCATCTCATGCACACATTTAAGTATGTAAAATTATATATATATTATTTTGAGTGATATGACCATTCAAGTGATTCGATTTTCCTATGTTTATATTAGATTACAAGATGTATATAATAACTAGTATAGTTTTATTAACATTTGGTACAAAATTTGCCACGCAAATCACATAAATTATTTAATGATTGTGAATCAGATTCGTAGTATTATAATTTCAACTCTTGTTATGAAGTTCTAGCAGTCTGTGGATGAGTTTCGTCTTTTGGCTCACACGAGGGGGCAGATTCGTAGTCATACTTTTGCCTCTCCCGACACCGGACCTGCGGTTGATCGGACATACTGAAACAGTCAACACCCCACAATGGACTCGACTCAACTAGCCATTGGCACGATACGGACCATGTTAATTGGTTTCACTGGACAGTTAGTTATCAAGGCGATAGACACTTTTCCATTAGACAGACAGGAAGACAGATTTGTGATTCCGGTGCTGGAGATTTTCTCGTCAGGTAACCGCATTGCACCATTGACTTTCACAACATCCAACTTTTGACTTTCGATTTAGGTACTAAAAAAATGGTTGGATTAGTGACAATTTTTTTCTCATTTCTTTTTATATTCTATACTCATTATTCTGGAGAGACATAACTTCTGTTTTAATAAAAACTTGGTTAATTTTGATGATATACAACTGTTTGGAAATTTTTTGGTTTATTCAGGGTAGCCACTAAGCCCGGCGAACCCGTAAGTGACTGAGAATTTTCCGAGAACGGGGAAAAACAGGAAAAATAAGAAGAAACTTTTTAACGGATTGCAAATTTCTGAAAAAAATTATTTTAGTGGAAAGCTCATCCAATCACTATTTTAAAGTAAAGTTTTTCAGTTTTAAGTACTTTTTATTCTAAATTATTGAATTATAAATGATAAAATTGTTTATATTTCAGGACTTGAATCAAAATTTGTAAACCTCTTCTGCCTTCTGGCTTCAGATTTCACAGTCAAAATTTGTATAGGTTCTTCCTCAAGTTGTCAAATTTAGATGGTTCTAAACATACAATTCTTCAGTTTTTAACGATTTAATTTTGAATAAACGCAGTTTGAGAATCTTCAATTTTGATGATGTTTCTGTTTGAAGACCCCGAACTAAATATTCGATAATTTGAAGATTATTATTCCTAATACTTGAAATTATAGATTTCTAAGTGTTGTGTGTTCCATTTGAAAATTGTAACTACCGGAAATTATTTGCTGAGCCTTGAGTGGCCACCCTGGTGATTTATTATACAGAAGAAAAGAATTGCAAGCTAATAGAAGTGCAGTTGTGTGTGGACAACATTCACAAATATTTGCCACAATAATTGATCTGTTACAAGAAGTGAACAAATTTGTTTTCAAGAAAAAATATTACCGAGACGTTTGTTGTGGTTGTGCAAGATGCCGCTCGTTTCCTGACGAAAGCAGATGATTCCCACCTTCTTTTGAATTGAGTTATTACCTATATTACAGAAAATAATTAACTTGGATATATTAAAATATTCATTTAATATTCAATTAGATAAATAACTATATTTAAACTAATTTTCCAAACTAGGTATTTCAAGTTTTGAAATCTCACCTCTCCATTGCAAAAGCAAAAAAGAATTGCTACACAAATTCCCTGAAATATAATGAACATTATTATTATTATTTATCAGCATTTGGAACTCGAAAGTTCATTGCCTCATCTACCTGAGACCGCCACGCGTCTCTA
>WSXT02227879.1:0-16457 GCA_011762715.2 Neuroterus valhalla | reverse complement strand
CTTCCGAGTGGGAGGCCTGAGGTTCGTTCCCTGTGCCAGTACCTCTAAACGATTGCTTGTCCGACCCTAGCCTGGCTAAAAAGACTGCTAAACGGCGCAGTAGTAGTGATGGGAAATATCGGGAAAATTCTATATCGATACGTATCGATATTTATCGATATCTTCCCCCCTCCATCACCATCCTAACCTGACCCCAATTTATGGATTGGCAAATAGGATTGGCCTTAACCTACTATGTGCCTCGCAAGAACATCAAAAATGATTCTTTGCAGCATTATATCTTTCATACTGAACGGCCAATAATTGTCATTTTTTTGAATGAAATTCACACGATATTTTGCTGTATATCTTTACTTCTTAGGCTCAATGGTAAACTTCGTTTCTATACTAGACTTTGTAATGTGGTGATTGCCCATGTTACCTATTGGAGACTCATGCAAATAGTACTAAACATAATTGATCATATTTTACTTTTGAAACGGTCAAATCAGCTGTATAATGAATCGTAAGGTAACGATATTTTCTTCATAATCTGAAAATTTCAGACAATCCGTAAGTAAAGTCCCATTTCGGTGCAACTTCCTTAATATTTAAGTAATAGAAAAAGCATTCAAACAGTAGTCTAGTAATACAATAAATTTGAATGAATTAAAAATGCAATAGCAAGAAGATTGGAAATATAGTTTTTTATGGTTTTTAGGGCACCAAAAATATCACCCAATGTAAAACTTATAATATGCAGTGCATATTTCATATAAACGGATTCGAGTTTTCTTTAGGACTACGTAGGAACCTTAGTAATGGCGAGAGTCAAACGACAATTTCCAGACTAGTTGAAGTCGTTTATTTCTTCTCCAAAATTTTGTTCATAGATACTAGTAACGTTTTGAGATATAAACAAATCCCCTTATCAGACTAAAACATTACCAACATAATAATAACAGATTTCAAAAATTGTGTGAGTACAGCTCCTTCTATTCACGACCCACTTTGTCGGGGGGTTTGCCTACTCTATTTGTAGTATCTCTTGTATTTCCAAATATCTTTGGTATCTCTATGGTGAATGCTCAATGGCTGAATAACTGAAATTATAAAATAAATCAAGTGCGCAATGGTTGCGCATGACCCAAGACCTGCTCATTGGCCTTCCAGACTCTATCCTTTTCGCTTGCATGAGTTGCCTCTTACAGAGAGAGACACAACGGTGATGGCCAGGGATGGGTAAGTATAATACGTCGCGTATATTACATGGTTTTCTGCATGTATTCGCTATGTGCAGACGGTTGCACAGAGCGCCCTGCGAAGTGACAGCGCCAGTAGACTTGCACGGTGCCAATACTACTACGAATATTACGCGTTTAGTTTCTCACAAATGTATTCTACATCTGATCCCGTGAGCTGATTGAAAGTGACGTGACGTAAAATTGAGCAATTAATTTGATTATTTGTCATTGTCGACCACTTTCTCAAACGAATTAAGTTTGGAATATATGTATTCATTGGACTTTTTTATCCGGAGCGTTTTCAAACATGTTGAATACATAAAATGCGATTATATAAGTACGACCATTGACCGATCACATGGTATCCTAACCTATAAGAAATGGTTCCTTGTTCCTACGACTCTTGGCGTAAGACATTCTTTGACCGTGAAGTATGAATTTATAACAGTAATTTTTTTTAAATAAACAGAAAGACATGAAAATATCGTTGGAGAAATAATGTATCGATATTTCTCGATACGGTCGCATATCGATATGTACCAATATTTATCGATACTCTTTCCATCACGACGCAGTAGTTGAGGCTATTCTTGCGTTGCAAAGAGACCTACGTCACCTGCTCTTCCATATGGTATGTCCCTAGCCCGTGTGGGAGGCCTCCAGATAGCATGAGGGTTGGGGCTCACTTTGATGTGCAGAGAGGCCCGCGTCTTCCACTATGCCAACAAGCAGCCTGGCACCCGAGGTTTACGTATTCAGAACGTTAGGGACAACGAATGCACCGATATCTGACTTCCGTAGAGGTGCCTGGATTCGGGATACTGCTTTGAGATACACACAGATGTGGCACAGTAGGCTTTCTAGCCTGAGCACTAAGGGGAGCACGCACCCAGCCTGCTTTAAAAACTAAGTCAACTATATATTTACCAGAAAATTGGAAGGAAAACGCTGCCAAGAAGAAGAAGAAGGTATAAAAGAGACTCATGTTTTTCAACTGTTCAAAACTAATGTACAACGAACTTTGTAGTCGCTGTAGCTATTGATACTCCAACAAAATATTTCAATTTAAATACTCTTTCCTATCTTTCCGCTTTCCAAAAAATATAACTTTATGCTTTTTACGATAACATCAAATAACGAATAAAACTGTTTACTTATAAAAATGTATGTACATTGAGAAACGTTTTCCCACTGTTTCCAGAATATTTTCGAAAAGATAGAATAATATTGTACATTAGCAATGCATTTCCTGACGGAAATAGTTTACGAAGAGAATATAATCAATGAAGAATCGCGCAGTTTCTATGCAAACTACTATGAACCTTGAGATTTGATAAAACTATCTGCAATTTTATAGATTATATGTTCCAAAACTGTGCCGATATCAGTCCATGCGTTAATTAGGAATTTGAGTATTCTTTCTTAACACTTTTTGATAACTTGACTCGATCTGCATATCCATCTTTCCTTTTGTTTGATGTCGATAAAAACCTTTAGAGAAATTATCTAGCTAAAGTTTCTTTTAGCACATTGTTATTTGTAAACAAAGACGGACTAATTCGTTAGCCAGCTTTTTCTCTTCAAACTCATGGTTTTAACTATGAAAAATACAACTGGTAAAATCAAAGTTCCCGTTCCAAAAAAAAAACGATACATTACAGAGGTGTCCAACCTTTTTTTAGTCGAAGCCAGAGCTGTGGCTCTGAACTCGAATCAAGAGCCACTTTTTTAAAAAGAATAATTATTACTCCATTTTCGATTGTTTTATCAAATATGAATATACTTTTCTTCATTTAATATTCGATGCGTTTGTTGACATGCTCCATTTTCTGTCAGTTTACTCAAATCTGGCTTGTCTTGGCAAATTTCACAACGCGATTCCGATTCCAAATTTTTCTGTGCTAAGAGGCTACCCTGCTAGAAATGTTGGATTTCGAAGTTGATCTGAACTCATCCGAAATTCATCTGATTCAAGAATTTTTTCCGAAATCTGTCCAACCTAATTCGGAAACTGTACGAAAAGAGTAAGGAATTTGTCTGGCTGAGTCCGAGGTCTGTCCGGACAATGAAGTTCGACTCCGGAAAAAGTCTGCTTTCATCCGAAAGGAGTCCAGAGTTTAGAACCTGAAATTATTTTTGTTAAAGTGGAAAAGGAATGTGTTCCGGGTAAATCCGAGATCTGTCCCTCCAAAAACATCGACTCCAGAAATAGTCGGCTTAACCTGAAATCCGTCTGGAATTCAGAACCTGAAATTATTTTTGTTAAAGTAAAAACCAGAAAGTGATCCGAATAAATCCGAAATCGGAACGGTCAAAAACATCGACTCCGGAAATTGTCCGGTCCTATACAAAATTTTCCCGCGGCTATAAGTTGCAATTCGGTAGAGTTAAAGTGAAAACAGAAGGTCTTCTGATTATATCCAAAATCCGTCCAGTCAAGACATTTACTCCGGAAATAGTCCGCATCTATCCGAAATTATTCCGCAGCTTTGAGTTATATTTTGGTAAAGTGAAAACAGAATGTGGTCTGATTATCCTCTAGGCCGTACAAAGCACGGACTTAACTGGACATAAGCCTGAATAAACATATCTAGAAAACCGTACAAATAACGGAGTCGACCGGACGCAACCCGAATAAATCATATCCGGAAGACCGTACAAAAAACAGACGAGAGCAGACACAATCCGGATTAATCACATCCGGAAGACCGTACAAAACACGGACATGACTGGACACAATTCGGATTGATCACACTCTTCAGACCGTACTAAACACGGACTCGACCGAACACATAACAGATCAACCGCATCCAGAAGACCGTACAAAAAACGGACCTGAACGGACACATTCCAGATTGATCGTAATCTTGTGACCGTACAAAACACGGCTTCGACCGTAAATGACTGGGCACAATTCGGAATAATACCATCCGTTATATCGTACAAAATACGGACTCAAACGGATTCTTTACGGATTGATTGAATCCGTCAAACCGGACAACTTTTGGATTCTACCGGATGAAAATTAGGTTCAATTCCGTGCTCCTTCCATCGGACGAATTGCGGAGACTTTCGGATAGAATCCGGAGGACAAAAACCGGATTTATTTTTGGACGAATTCGGGCAAATTTTGGAATCCGAAATTTGTCCGAAGTTTTTAGCAGGGTATTGTTGTGGTTCTTACGGCGCGCGAGACTAAAAATGTACTCTTACAAACATATGTCGAACAGGAGAGCAAGAGCCACTGCCAATCATGGCCGGAGCCACATGTGGCTCAGTTGCTCTCATCTTGGAAACCCCCGCAATACAATATATACAACAAGTATACAGAAGACAAAAATGACTAGTTCCGAGAAGTTCTACGAAATTCCTTTTAATCGTGTTGCAATACCGCTTATGATCTCTCTTTTGGACTGCAAAAAGATTTGAACTTAAAAATTATATTGTGGTTCCTTACCTACTGCAAATTTCCAATGAAGACAATTAGATTCTTGTACGCACATTTTGTTCAATTTTCACTAGCTTTGTTAAACAATTTTCCAGCAGCAAATAAAAATGTAGTGTAGAATATCCATTTTTCAAGAATTGCTACTAAAACCATGTAATATCAAGCATAAGTGTCATGAGGAAAATATAGCCCTCAAGCTTAATAGGATTTCGAGAACAGTATGTTTACATAATCTTTACCCCATGTTTACGCATCAAAATAGTTCAGTAAAATCATAAGCGCATTGGGCAGATTTTCACTCTCTAGATGCTTTATAATTTATTTTTTGGAAGTTTACAGTATCTTGCTCAATACTCTTACATGTCATGTCGCACAAGTTCTGAAAAATTTATGATATTGATGGACTTGTTCTGAACACAATTTCTTATCATAGCAATACAAAATGATTCGAAATGCACAGAAGCAAATATTCGATGAATAACCGAATATATGAAAGTACTAAAAAGCTCAGGTGGAAAATCTCAGAAGAACTAAAAATTAACAAAGCAAAATGCCATCATTTGGAGGGAAGGAATAAAGTTTTCGAAGAAAAAATTATTCATTTGGAGCAGGAACTAGAATTCTTAGATACGAATGAAAGAACCAGGAATATTATACCATATAATAGGAGGGATGATTTGACTTACAACGAAAATGTATCACTTGAGATTGTTTGGAAAATGCCATTAGACTCGGGAAAACAGAGGTAACAAGACCTGTTTTATTCACATTTACTAACTTTAGGCTAAAACAAGAGATATTTAGAGTAGCTAACAATCTACGTTCCCTAGATATATATTTTTCCCAACATGTCGGGTGAAAATTCGATTTTTACCGGCTGTTTTATTAGGGAAAAGTGGCATATTTTACCATTCTTTTATTTTTCCAACTAGGGGGGAATAAAGACCAGTTGATGCGGTGAAAGTATAATCTAAGTGGGGAAAGGAAGAACGATTACTACTTCTGTCTCTTTCTAGTGTAGCTCGTGCAACTTCGGAATACCTCGGGTTTTTAAGGGTATGGGCGTCTGTTGTCATTTAGACTCCTTATAGGCAATTATCACCCAACTTTTTAGGAAAAATAGTGTGTTGAACAAGTAGGGAACAAGCAGTTACCCACTTGTGTGATTGCAACACTTGCCTTCGGCTCGTATTTAAAACTTCACACTCGTTAGGAATTGCTCGTTTTCCCCACTTGTTGAACAAATAACTATTTCTCGTGGTTTTACGCCTCTACAAAGTAAAATGCGCAAGAGGCTAAGAGATTTGCAGGGACAGCCTCATCATCTTAGAAAGTCTTCAACGATCAGAGGAACAAGACTTTATTTTGACAATAGGTATTTGGATGTATTCTCAGCTGAGAAGGTGCTCGCTGAGATGAGAGAAGACGGGTACCAAACTGATATTGAAATCCCAAAAGGTCTAGCCGGATAACATGGTCAAAACTGCCCCTGCGGCATAAGGAAAACTGATTACACTATCTTTTTCCTTGTCGAAAACATTTAAAAAAAAACAATTCGCAGAACCTATAAGTCATGTTTAGCCCCCATAGACCGTATAGTGTGATTTGCAGTATTTTGTCGATATCTCGGTCAATTTTTGAGATGAAAATCTCTTTTTTATAAATTAGGGAGTTTTTCAAACTCTACAAAACGATAAACTTTTGAAAAATTTCGGCGCCAAATAAAATTTTCACAGCGCTTTTAAAATTTCAAAATTTTTTTCTTCGAAAACGCCGATCGACTCAACGCTACAAAAAATACATATGGTTTTTTGGCACTCCAAAAATATGTGTGGATTTTTTCAGATTTTTAAAAATGGTGGAACGCACCCAAAAAAATAACCGCATTTTTATTATTTCGGACCCTAATCAAGATTCCAAAATCTCGATAGCTACATCTTGCTTCGTTCAAACATTTTTCTTTGTTATATTGTGCAATTTTAAGAAGAACAACATAGTTTGCACCCCCATTGAACATTTTTTCTGGCAGTGAAAAGCGTCAAAAGTCGATAAAAACTTGGATTTTCCGGAATTTTGACCATCTAAGAATCTCTTCATACTTTAAATTATCTTTTTGTTATTCTATTATCTACTTTAATTATATGTGGCTTGTATTTTTAATTTTTATGAGGAAAATAAAGGTACCTTTCATCAAACAATTTTTTAATCTGTAAAACCTTAAAAAATAGGTAGGAATCTTATTTTGGGGTTCCGATTTCGTTCAAGTGTGACTACGTCAAAAGTTTTCAGAATCTGCGATTGAATTTTTTAACTTGAGTTTATAAATAATTAAAATTATTCTCTCGGAAACCAATTTGCACCCTGAATATCGGTAGATTGATCATTATACTTATATTCCATATCATGTCATCAGTCATTTTGAGTTTATTTTGCAGTGAATGTATTAAAAAGGTGCAACTTTTTTACAATTTGAAGGAACCGATGCTTCATCAAAAGTTTTCCAAAGTAGGTCAGTAAGTGAAATCAAATAGCCAAACAAAAAATCTATAATTAATGTAAATATAACTCGAACCTAACTGTTGAAAAAACTGTGCAACTTACTTTGGCAAACTTTTATTTATTCAGCGGTTCCTCCAAATTTAAAAAAAGTGGTACCTTTTCATACATTCACTGAAAAATAAACTCAGAATGACTGATGACATGATATGAAATATGTCTATATTGGTCAGTCTATTAATATCCAAGGTGCAAATTGGTTTTAGGGAGAATGGTTTCAGTTATTAATAAACTCAATTTGAAAAATGCAATGGCAGATTTTGAAAACTTGTGAAATTGACTCACGTCATCGAAACTCGTAAAGCTCGATCGATATCGTGACTTTTATTGGTTATATAAACAGAATTGAATTGAAAAACGTTCTATTGTAGAATCAATGCATTAAAGTATTTGAAACTTCAGGAATCCGCTCTGGAAAATGTGAGGGACTTGAACGTAGTCGGTTACTTCATTCTCCCCATAAAATTAAAAAATACGAGACACATAAAGTAGATAATAGAATAACAAAAAGATGGTTTGAAGTATGTAGAGAATCATAGACGGTCAAAATTCCGCAAAATTCAAGTTTTTATCAACTTTTGACATATTTTTGGAGTGCCAAAAGACAATATATATTTTTTCTAGCGTAGAGTCGATCAGCGTTTTTGGAAAGAGAAAATTTGAATTTTGAAAGCACTGAAAAAATTTTAATTTCGCGCCAAAATTTTCTAAAAGTTTTCTATTTTGTACGGTTTGAAGAACTCTACAATTTGCAGAAAAAAGAATTTTCTAGCCCAAAAATTGACCGAGATATCGACAAAAAACTGCAAATCACATTATACGGTCTATGGGTGCGAAACATGACTTATAGGTTCTGAAGATTGTTTTTTTTTAATTGTTTTTGACAAGGAACAAGAAAATGTAATCAGTTTTCCGTTTGCCGCAGGGGCAGTTTTGACCATGTTATCCGGCTAGACCCTTTATCACTTAGCTCTTCTGTCAGCAGAAAAAGAACAGAAGGTCGCCCTCCAAAACAAGATCCCACTCTCCCGGAAAAAAGTTAAAAATCAAGAATGCTTCCAGAGGAAACACCATCAAACTTTTTCTGCAATAAAACCCGAAGGAAACAAAGTACTTTCAATATTGTGATAGCCTACACGGAATGAAATTTGGTACTATAGCGGCACTTATAGGCAACTTCGTTGCGCCAAACTGTAGTACTCCAATACGCCTTCTGTTTATGACAATTGTTCTCCCTGTCAGAGAACGCTACCTTCACAGTGTGGACAACTGTCGTCTTATAAAAGGATAAACTAACCTTATGTGACAGACGCGTTTACAAAATTGGTGTTGCTGCTGCTTTCATGCCTTGGTTGCGCTGGCCTACTACTATAAATGCAGCAGCTGTCAACAATTTTTTTCCTGGTAAATATATTCTAGTCCGAATTCTAACTTTGAAATTTTCTGTGAAACATGAATGAAGTTATTTTCGATATCTCATTCAAATATCCGGAGTGTTCGATAATTTTGGGAGGGGATCTTCATGGCAAAATCAGAGAAATGAATCAATTAGAAGAGAAAACTTACTCGCATTATTTGAATTGATATCAAGTCAGAACGCGTCTGATCCCTTATCAAGACAAAAGAGGTAAGCATCTGGTAAAACGTTCTGAAAGAAATGGGTTTGTTGTTCTGAATGGAAAAAGTAAAACTGAATGTCTAGCTCATTGTACATTTCTAAGGGGAAAAAGTATGTCTAAATATTCTAGTACAGAAGACTTCCACTTAGCTGAACTCTGAAGGAATTCCCACCACTGTCCTCCTCCGCACAGGTGTTTCTAGAGGCAACTTCTAATCGGTTGCTATCTTCAGTTGCCGTGTCTACTCGAGAGTAGTTGGGATAGAGGGGGCCGCTTGAGTTCAGCTAAACGAGTTTAGAAGCGTTAGGTAAATGGGAGTTCAGCTGAACGAAAGTTCAGCTAAACGAAAGTTCAGCTAAACCGAAGTCTTCTGTATCCCTTTTTTCAAATGGAATAATAAAATTGCTCAAAAATATAAGGAAAATACCCGATATCCTCCAGATATACACTCTGCGATGCTTGATTTGATTTGTTTATTAGTGATAAACCAACAGTTACAAGTAGCCAATAATAGGATTATATCATACATAGGTATGCTCATTGTAATATATAATATTATAATGATATTTAAATGCTCAATAGAGGATTACATTTTGATGTGCGCAGATCGCAGAAGGTTTATTATGTAATAAATGCAGTGTGGTATCTATTACTAATCTAGCATATGCCTTAAATCTATACAATGTTTTCGCAGTCTATCTTTTATTGTTTTGAGTGTTGTGTCGAAAATTTTCGCGTCGTCGCTACATTCTTCGTAAAATTTATTAATATTTCTACACATTCTGAAAACTGGAGACATAAATTTGATAGTTTCTCTAGCAACTGGAAGGTAAAGAAGATCTCTTGTCCTAGAGGACAATCTCGGAACCTTAAATTGAAGTAAACTCAGTAAGTCAGGACAGTCAACATTTCGACAGTTAACATTTCGAATCGGTTACATAGTTGTTCATAGTCACATCCTCTAGGCGGATACACTCGGTCCACCTTCCATACCAGAGCCTCCAAGAACCTTTTTTGAACTTTTTCTACATGATGAATTGACTTTTTACTATAAGGGCTCTAGATAACCGTAGCATATTCAAGCTTCGATCTCACAAACGTTAAATACATTGCTTTCAATGTCTCGATCTTCTTGAACTGTTTACAAGATCTCAGAATAAAAGAGCTGAGCGCACAATATTTTCAATATGGTTCAAGAGAAAAAGTTGCGATTTAAACTAGACTTCTAGATCTTTCATGCAATTTACTCTTGTTAGGGGAGATCCTCCAATTTCGTAGCTGAAGATTATCGGATTATTGCTTCTAGAAAACGTCATTATTTTGCTTTTTTCACTATTTATTATTAACTCTAGCTCGTTAAGCCAGCTAAGAAGCCCCAGGAGGTCCCTTTGCAATTCCACACAGTCTCTCAAGCTAGTTACCTTAACAAAGAGCTCGATATCATCTGCAAACCTGAGTTTTTTAACATTTGTTGACTCCCTTCTATCATTAAGCAAGATCGTAGACATTGTGGGTCCCAAATTAGAACCTTGAGGTACACCTGATGACGGTGTGTAAGGTTCTAATTTGCTTCCCGCGTATGTTACTACATGCTTTCTGTTAACAAAGAGACCACTAAGTATCGAAATTACATTCCCCGGCAGATTTGACCCCTGGAGACTCTCAGAAAGCTTCACGTGGCTAAATCGATCAAACGCTTATGCTAAAACAAGGTAAATACCATCAACTTGATCTCCTCCATTAGGAACGTCCGAGATAACTTGAGTTGAAAGCATTAGGTTAGTAACTGTGGAGCGTTTAGTAAGGAAACCATGTTGACACTCTGTGATCACGGGCCTGACGGCTGCGGATACGTAGTTGGCTAGACAATACTCAAAAGCCTTAGAGAAATTATTTATAATTGATATTGGTCTATAGTTCTCAATCTTTAATTTGTCTCCCGCTTTTAAAATTGGACATACTCTGGTTTCCTTCCAGATATCAGGATATATTCCCTTATCTAGTGCAAGATTGTGAATATAGCATAGCGGGTCGGACAAAGAACTCGCACAATTACGAGTCAGAGAGCTTGGTATAAGATTTGTACCCGAAGTATACTTTTCCGATAGAGTCTGTAAGGCTAGTTTAACTTCTAGAGATTCCAATTTTAAATTATACCCAAAACTCCCGCACGTTTTTTCGCTTAGGGCGCCTACACAAGGATCTACCTGGTTGTAAACACTCATAAAATACGCAGCGAACGCGTTGACAATTTCTTTTGGGTTTTCCAGTTTCACTCCGTTGGCATACATAACTCCATGAATCCTAGATACATTCTCAAGGTGTCCTATATAGTTCCAGAAGTGTTTTGGATCATTCTTCAAACTTTTTTCAGATTTTTTAATAAAATGCTGTCGATCACTTTTTCCATTCCTCCGGAATAGGGGACTCAGGTAAAAGAACTCTTTCACCTCCTGCACCACTGTCTTCTTCCACTTCCCATCCTTTCCCTCATGTCATCCACCTCCTCTCCTGAACACCATAACCTTGAATGTCTCATCACTTTTTACCAGCAACACTATGTCATTTGCATACGCAAGTGACCAGATTCGAAACCCTCCCACCCTCACTCCTTCTACCATACCTTCCTCTAGCTTCCTCTCCATGTCAGCGATTAGGATGGCAGAAAGCGTCAGGCTAAGTGGACACCTTTATTCATCCAGAAACCCTACTAAATCATGCCGAGGAGGACGTGTGGAAGATAATTAATAGGTTAAGAAATCGTAGGGAGGGAATAAGTGATAAGATAAGAAGTGAGGAGTGGAGAGAGTTTTTAAAAGAAACGTTCCAGGGCTCAGACCAACGAAAAAGAGATAAGAAAAGTAGAAGAACGAGGGGCGAAGAAGGGTGGAGTTGTATGACGAGGAGTTAGAGGTGCAGATGAGGAAGTTTAGGAGGTCGAAGGCATCAGGCTTGGACGGGATGCTGAATGAAGCATGCATATTTGGTACAACAGCAGTTAGAGACAGACGGAAAAAGGTAGTTGAGAAGGTTTGTGGACGTGAGGGATTTTCAGGAGAGTGGAGAGAGGGGTTGATAGAGCCACTGTTTGAGAAAGGAGACAGGGACAAGCAGAAAAATTATAGAGGAATCACATTGATGAATACAGCGTACAAAGTATACGTGACGGTACTGGCGGAGAGGCTACGAAATGATGCCGAGGGGAAAGGTATATTGCCGGTGGCGCAGGTAGGATTTAGAGCGGGTAAGAGCACTATTGACAATACTCATATTTTGCAGTACGTGGTGGATAGGGAAATAGCAAAAAAAGGGTCAAAATTTTACGCGTTTTTCGTATATCTCAAAGGAGCGTTCCCTTCAGTTGATATAGGAAGGTTGTGAGTGGCGATGGAGGAGAGAGGAGTTGGAAAGGTCTGCTTGAGAGGTAAGAGAGGTGTATAAAGAGACGAATAATAGGGTGGGAACAGGATCTCGGAGGTTTTCTGGATGGATAGGGGGCTGTTGGCTAAAAGCGAGGAGGCCTCAAAGGAGATGATGAAGAAGCTGAGAAGATACTTGGATAAGAGTCGGCCAGAGTTGAATGCGGAGAAGTCCAAGGTTATGGTGTTTAGGAGACGGGGTAGGGATAAGGGAAGTGACTGAAAGTGGAAGGGGGAGGCTGTGCAGGAGGTGAAAGATTTTGTGTGTCTAGGTTTCCTATTCAGAAGGAATAGGGAAGTGAATGTCTGGAGTAGAGGTGTGGAGGTGGAAAGAAAGTGAGGAGGTTAATAGGGTACAGGAGAAGTACATCAAATGGACACTGGGGTTTGACAGAAGCACACCTAGTTATATTGTTAGGCGGGAGACAGGGAGAAAAAATTCTTAGAAGGGAAGGGAAGTAGGCTAGTGAGGGAGTAATGGTGGGAGAAGGAGAACACGGAAGGAGATGGGAAGATGGAGGGTGAGAGAGAAAGGCATTTCGAAAAAATGGTCTGCATTCGGATGAAGTGAGAAGAAGGCACGGGGGAGGAAGAATGGTGTATCAGATTATTATGAGGAATGGCATGGAGAGAGGGAGGGGAGAAGGAGATGAGAGGATAAGAGGGTCAAGGTACAATGAGCAATATGGGTGGATTATGCCAACAGAGAGAGCG
Source organism: Neuroterus valhalla (assembly GCA_011762715.2). NCBI lineage: Eukaryota > Metazoa > Arthropoda > Insecta > Hymenoptera > Cynipidae > Neuroterus > Neuroterus valhalla. The sequence continues at coordinate 3,478 of WSXT02227879.1, read as the reverse complement.
CGATATTTGTGTGAGAAAGGAGAGAAAGGACGCCTGGAGATAATAGCGAGAATGAGATGTGGAAGCATCTGCAGTCTCCTGCTTTTTATTTCGGAGACCTAAAAACAAATGGTAATGGAGATAAATTGATCTGTTTGTTCTAAGAAGAGGGTTCGTTTATTACCAACACCTGGTTTAGGCACAAAATGATACACATGTATACATGGTGCAGAAGTGAAAGCCATAGTATAATCGACTTTGTTGTAGCGAACTAAAGACTGAGAGAGCTTGTGAAAGATACAAGGGCTATGAGATGTTCTGGCGTCAAAAAGATGATTGGAAGACAGAATTAGGCAACCAAAATGTAGAGGTAGCATGGATAATACTGCGGAATAGAATCTTCTAGATTGCTTTGGAAGTGCGTGGTACTGCGACTGTAGGAAGGAAGTCCGGTGTTACGTGGTGGAATAATGAAATACGCGTCACAGTTAACGAGAAAAAAGAAGCGTACTTGAGAAGGTTGGATACAAGAGGTCTTAGCCATGAGGGAAGGACTAGGGTCATGAATGATTATAGGGATGAAAAGAGGAAAGCAAAGGAACTAGTAGAATAAAGAACGGGGTAAAATCAAAACGGAAGAAGATACGATAGTTCCAAATGATTTTGGAGGAAATAAGAAACTATTCTGAAAATAAGTTAAGAAGAGATTAGACCATTCCGACGCAAGTGGTGAAAGCAGAATCGGAATCAACGACATTATTTCCATGATTAAAAAACTAAAGAATGGTAAGGCTGCCGGGAGAAATGGTATTTCCTCTGAAATGCTTAAGTTCAATTGCGGATATTTGTTTGTGTGGCTGCGTGAATTTATGAAAATGTGTGCTGTGAATAGCAAAGTTCCGAGTGATCGGAGAAAGGCGATGATTCGCCCAATCTACAAGGGAAAGGGTAGTCCAGGCGACTATAATAATCAAAAAGCGATTAGCCTTCTAAGTACTGTATAGAAAATGTACACCAAAATACTCATTAATAAAGTCACGTGAGTAACAGAGGAAAGGATCTGGGAAGTTCAATGTGGATTTATGCTAGGGAGATCATGTGCGGATCAGATATTTAGCTTGAGACAGATCACGGAAGAAAGACTAAAATTAAACAAAAAAGTTTTCTATGTGATTGTTGATCTAGAAAAAGCTGCCGACAAGGTAAATAGAGCTAAGCTTTTAGTCCGTCAGCCCACTGCCAAAAAGTGTGATCAGTGATCCCAACTTGGGCATGTAACTATTGCGCTCGCCCGGCGCAGCGGTCCTCATTGGTCGCCGTTGACCGCCATTTGGCGCGTGATTCCAAACGGGCAAAATTAACTATTATAGAGATAGAACAGATAATTCTTCTAATTCTCACATCAACGTCAGAAAAAGCCTAATTTGTAATTGGGATTAGAGATGAAACAATAATACGTATATTTTGTGAATGAAAGAAGGATTCACCTTTATATTCCGCAAAAATTATCTATTATTTACAAAATATACGCATTATTATTATTCTATTCCTAACCTCAATTACAAATTACGTCATTTTTGACATTTATGTGTGAATCATAATAATTATCTATTTTATTTGTAATAAAAGCTAATTTTGCCCGCTTTGAATCACGCGCCAAACGGCGGCCAACGGTGGCCAATGAGAGGACCGCTGCGCCGGGCAAGCGCAATACTTACATGCCCAAGTTGGGATCACTGAGTGTGATGATAGTATAACGTATGCCTCTGAGGCATTCAGCATTTGCGCACATGGTGATTAATAGACAAGAAAAATCAATGGGTCCCCATGGATCTTGTGTGGAAAAAAAAATCTCCTTTGTAATACGATAGTATAAAGTATTCCGATCACACCTAGCAATATTCTAAAAAAGTGAACCATGAAAAGACGAGCGGCATACGTAGAGCGCGGGTCTTAGGGAATTGTGAAGGTCGACTGAGAGCCTAAAAAATAATACATAATATCTCATTGCTGTTCACGATCATTTTTTCATGATTTTACTTTGTTAGAATATTGCTAGGTGTGATCGGTATACGTTATACTATCGTATTGCAAAGGATATCGAATCTTTTCGACAAAAAATTGATTTTCCCACACAAGTTCAATGAGGATGCCCTGGTTTTACTTTTATATTAATCACCATGCGTGCAAATGCTGAATACCTCATGGGCATACGTTATAATATCATCACACTTTTTGGCAGCGGGCTGACAAGGACACGTTTGTCTTATTGGATGTCTGATATATACATGAACAAATATCTAAAAATTTCTCGCTTTGATAAGGAAGTTGTTGATCTTGGGTCAGTGAAAGCTCGTGACATTGCTTTTGCAGATGACAAGATCGTTACGGTAGAACCAGTCGAGTATTTGCGGAGGATGTTGAGCAAACTGGATACCAGCATGAAGAGCATGGGTCCTAAAATTAACGTGAATAAAACTAAAATTATTGTATTTAAAAATAAGGATGCGAAGACGAAATGCAATATTGCTCTTAGTGGAGAAAAGATAGAACGAGGTGATAAGTTTGTGTATCTTGGAAGTTTATTTGCTGGTGACATTTGCTGCTATCTCAGTTAGATATGCGAATTTGTGTTTTTGAACGAAGAATCAGACTCAATCGCAACAACGGAATCTGGCAAACCATTCCAGAGAATTTTTGCCATTGATATATCAAGGAATCCCGAATATTAAGGGTTTGGTCTGAGCGGGATTAGTCTTGAGCTCGTTGGTTTCTGACCATTTATATGTCGCCCTCACATCTCGATTAATAGGATCAATAGTATCGCTCATTTTGTCTGCACTACACTGGATGTATATTTGGAGATCATCTACAAAAAGCATATGGAGTGACCTAGGCGTATCAAAAAAAGGACAAGTGTAAATGCAATGAGATCGACATGCAATTTCTGCGTAACATGTGCATCAAAACGCTAATGGACAAAGTGAGGGATGGGTGGGTTCTCAAAGAATGTGGTGTAAGAGAAAGGCTGTTTGACAAGAGTGAAAGGAATTAGCTGAGATGGTTCGGTCACATTAAGAGAATGGATAAAAAACGGTAATAAAGCAAGTGTATCTAGGTAGAGTGAATAGTAGCGTACGCAGAGACAGACCAAAGAAGGAATAGAGAGAATGTGTGAATGAGGCCCTTAAAGGAAGAAATATAATGAGCCGTAGAAACACAAGATCTTGTATCAAAAGATGCATGCATGGGAAAGAAGAGAGGGGTGTATACCAGGATGGGGATGTTTGGAGAGCAATCTATATATGTGAATATATGGTTGTGAATGAGTCTACGAAGGTTTCTGAGTTCGTACGACCAAATCTTGGACTCACCCTGCGGCAGAGAAGCCGCCGCCGCAGGGCGCGGCTAGTTGTATTAAGAAAAATCTGCCCGCTGCGCGGGCACATTCTCATCGCGCGCTTCGCGCGCAGCTCGCTTCGCTCGCAAGTTTGAGCGC
>WSXT02227857.1:0-16457 GCA_011762715.2 Neuroterus valhalla | reverse complement strand
GAAAACAATGTCACTTTTATGTTTCGTTTTCGAAACACGTGTGACCTACTGGTGACATAACACTTACATTACTCTGTACTATATTAGTTACATAACAGGATTCCGGAACTGTTACATATACTTACAGTAACAGCGTTGCAGAGAAATGCGACCTGACAGTGTCGGAAATTCAATCTCAAGTTGTAAGAAAGGCCTAGGAAATTTGTTTAAAAGAGAGATCATTGACCCGGTTCTATAGTAAAACGACCAAACGATTTGTTATGACTTACGGTTTCTGGACACGTCGAGAGAGTGTAGTGTAGCCTGACTTTTCCTCCAGCCAAATCATTCAATCACCCCAGAATCGCGGATGTTTATGCCAGAATTCAATGTAGGTACTGTTGATGATTCCTTCTCTGTTGTTAGACGTCTGCCAGATTCTTGTTTTACAATAGAGTCTCAGACGTGACATTTTCTGCAAAGTTAAGTTTCTAATATGCATAAAGATGGCATAAGTATTGCACCATGAGTAATTTTGATGATGCTTGTAGAAATAAATGTTTAACTAAATGCAGTTAAACTAATGATACTGAATTATTGCATTCAGAAGTTTGTGTGATAATTATCAAACCGAAAAAAATTACTTCTGACCGAATCTGTTTACAACCATATGACCAAATAATTAATATTGCCTGTTCCATATTTAATCTTAAAAAGACTTTAAACGTCTAAAAGGAAATTAATAATAATACAAATGCAACATGTGTTAGCCAAAGGGGTTTTCGTGCGCTTATTTCAATTTCGCCATTAGTTTTTCAAAAAAAAAAAATTGTTGGAACGAATTATTTACTCTAGAATGATTTTGTCCACGGATTTAGTGTTTATCGGTTGAGGTTATTTTTATCGGTTTAGGGTTTATGAGTTTAGGTTTTATGAGTTTAGGGTTTTTGGGTTTATGGGTAAAGGATTTATGGGTTGAGGTTTTTATCGGTTTAGGGTTTATGGGTTTAGGGTTGATGGGTTTAGGGTTGATGGGTTTAGGGTTTATGGGTATGGGTCTCCGAGTTGATGGTCTGTGGGTTTGGGGTTTATGGTTTAAGGGTCTATGGGTTTAGGTTCCATTGGTTTGGGGCTTATGAGTTTGGCGTCTATGGATTGAGGGTTCATGGATTTAGAGGTTTTGGGTTTATGGATGAAGGGTTAATAGTCTTTGAGTTTAGGGGACATGGGTTGAAGGTTTATGGGTTGAGGGTCTATGGGTTAAGATCCCATTGGCTTAGGGCTTATGAGTTTGATGTCTATGGATTTAGAGTTTATGGGTTTAGAGGTTATGGGTTTATGGGTTTAGGGAGGAAGGGTTAATAGTCTTTGAGTTTAGGGTACATGGGTTCGGGGTTTATGGGTTAAGGGTTTATGAGTTTAGGTTTCATTGGTTTGCGATTTATGGGTTTCACGTCTATGGATTTAGGGTTTATGGGTTGAGGTTTTTATCGTTCTAGGGTTTATGGGTTTAGGGTTGATGTGTTCATGAGTTTAGGGTTTATGAGTTGAGGGTCTTTACGTTTAAAGGGTCTATGGAATAAGGGTTCATGGGTTTGACGTCTATGAATTTAGGGTTTATGGGTTGAGGTTTTTATCGGTTCAGGGTTCATGAGTTCAGTGTTTATGAGTTGAGGGTCTATGGGTTCAGGTTTCAATGGTTTGGGGTTTATGGGTTCAGTGTCTATGGCAATTCCAACAAATTTTTTTTTCAAAACTAATGTCAAACTTAGGATTAGCGCACGAAAATACCCTTTAGGTAACATATGTTTCATTTGTATTATCATTCATTTTCATGAAGACGCTTGAAGCCTCATCAAGATTCAATTTATATCACACAAAATCAGTCACTTAGTCATATGGTTGTAACAAATTGAATTTGAAATATAAAATTTACTGCTGCGGACATAATTTTCCCAGTAGAATTATATTTTGCGAAAATATTGGAAAAATCAATCATTTATTCAAAAGTAATTGTTTTAACAAATTAATTTGGCATAACCAATGGCAAATTCAAAATCAGCTATGCCTCAATCTCCTTAAATTCTATATGGTTTATCTGGTTCATGAACCGAAACCTTATAATCACGCTATATTTTGTTTATAAAAGTTTAAACAAATTTCTTTTGAGAATTCGGCTTTGTCAGTCTCCTTGAAATTAAATCACAAACATTTCTGGCTGAATTTTGTTTGATTTGGTTAAAATTTGCGACCTGTAGGTGGTTTTGAACATTCTGTCCCCACTGTGCGGCAAGTGACATGTTTGGGAACGGCTTGTCATAAAAATGTTTGTTTTCTTTTGTTCAGTTTGAGCGTTGATAAATCCATTTCCAACCAGAAAAAATCACTTTTTTCTGATGAAGGACGAATTCGAATACGAAATAACATTTTTTAACAAAATATTTTGATTTCCGGTTGAGTGAGAAGACTTTTGTAAAATGGTTTTTTTGATCCATTATCAAAAGGCAAGGAAAGAATGGCTCGACTTTTCGGGCACTACGAACAGTCGCGCATGGAATTATTGAAATTAGAAATTTCATAAAAATTTAAACCAAGAATCATCTTCCAACTGCTACTTCGTATTTTTTCATTTTGTTACTGCACTCAACAAGAAATCTGATTGAATCAACTATAATTCTGGTTATCCTGAACGGAACAGAACACAGAAAAAATTTGGGAGTAAATTTTCTTGCAGGTGGAATCTGAACGGTGTTTACTTTACCTTGGCACTTTGGGAACGATAAGCCAACCATGTAGGGTATTTTTGACAGGTGCTATTTTGAACCATCGCCATGGTCTCTGAAGTACAGATGGTGTGTTAATTGCATCATTAAAAACAGGAGCCCTCCCTTAGGTGTGAATATGCAAGCAATATTGGTTAAAGAACCTATGCGCCGAATGAGTATAAAAGGTTTGATGGAGTATGTCCTTCTTTTTCTCAGAGGTTTCGGAACCAGGATGGCGGCTACAGTATCCCTAACAATTAGAGGGCTAATCTGTATTATACCCTGGATACTGAATGACGTCACAATGCCGGCCAAGTTGAAGCTGTAAAATATACAGCATGCACTATTAGGCATCGAAAAGTTTCGTAATCATTGGTCGTAATATATACTACATGAAGGGTCCTATATTAAGTGTGAATATGCTGGAGTTCCTCTAGGGAAAGTTGGGACATGTGGGAATCGTTTCTGAATGGTAAGACCAACAGGAATAAGAGAGTCCTCATAAGAGCGTGCTTTCCAATTTAACTTCATCTTCCCCTTCCTTCAAAAAGTTTTAGAATTCCATGAATATGAAATAGAAACCTACTGGCATAAAGAAATTCAGCAAATAAATGTTCATTATAAATTTGTGTACCTTAGTCATTTCAATTTTATTAAGAATAGAGATTTTTCCTGCAGACATTTCGGAGCGAATCCTCCTCTTTTACGATTTACAACAGAAAACAACTTTGAATGGAGGTTTGGTTGGTTTCACATTATTCCCTATGAGCAAATGCGATTTGTAACGTTTTCATTATTCCGGTTGACCCTAATCGAGTGGTGGGGGAATACGTGACCCCAAGCGGCTATCTTGGTTCCAAAACCTATGTGCCGAATAAGGATAGACGGTATGTGGAAGTGTGTCATTCTTTTTCTTATAGGTTTTAGAACCAAGATGGTGGCTCCATTATTCCTAATTAGTAGAGGTCCCTGAGACACTGACCTGTATTATACCCTGGAAAGTGGATGACGTCCCAAACGCGGGCCGAGTTGAAGATCTGATCTGTATGATACACTGGATAAAAGATAAGGTAACATTTGCGTACCAAGTTGAAGCCGTGAATACGAGTATATTCTTCCCTTGAGTCAGCTGACTGTGTCAACATGCCAATTCGGAACATCATGCATTGGTGCGGCAGATGATACTCGTATCGATAGCTTCTATTCCGCACGAGTTTTAAATCATCAATACGGCTATCCTCTATCCAGTGTAATATACAGATCAGTGAGTTGGAGATGTAGAGTGGAGTATGTTCTTCAGTCAGCTGACTGTGTTTACATGCTGATTCTGGAAAGCGTGCAATAAGGGGCATCAAAAAGTGTCCTCGGTTCAACCCAAAAATAAATGGCTATCTTCTGTCTAGGATATAATACAGATAAGCGGTCATAGTATACACCACGTGAAAAGATCGTCCACTTTGCATGCATGCAGGCTACCCGTACGTATAGAGTCATGGCCCAATATTACAAATTGCAAATAACGCACTTTGCAATGTCTACAGACTATGGGGTATGATCAACAAAGTTATCAAAATAAAACTCCGTACCCCAAGTGGACGGCGAATAACATCCTGCTTAACTTGGTAACATGTACACTATCAAGTTTATTTTCATTGCAGATTATTGGTACCTTGAAACGTGTGTTTCATTCACACTTTGTTTTTTTCTTGTTATTTTTTAAATTCAAAATGCAGAAAAAAGTTATGAGTCTCACGAGGAGTCGCGAAACAGGACATGAGACAAAAGGAAGTTTTTGAAAACCGGCACTAGATGGCGCTACTTCTGTTACCAGAATTGATAACTAGGATTGTTTTAACCAGACAGAGTCAACCAAAACTGATTGACTTTAATCGTACAGTCATATTAACTAGCATTTCTGAATAAAATAATCAGAAATTTTTCAACAAGGTGCATCTAGTAATGTTAACCCGAAGTGTTTCTTGAGTGTGCAAAACAATGATATGAACATTCTTTGAATACCAAAAACGAGAAAAATTCTGTTGAAAATGAAGAAAAAAAGTTTGATCAGTTTGCATTCAGTATTCGTGGGAAATTAATCAATATTTTAAAGACATTATTGTACATGCAGCAATAAATAAACACACCAGTCACCCATCCGAGGACTAACGCGGCACAAAACACTCAACTACTGTGATCCCAGCAGTTTAATAGGTTTAACCTCGAATTCCATCACTGTGGCTACTCAAAGAAATATTGTATCCCTCTTCTCTGTCAATTGATAAAAATTCTAATTCCGAAGTCAATTTTCACACAGATCAAATACATTTTCTGACAATAATGTACATGGACTAATAAACTTCAAAAACTTACATTTCTAGCAAGAAAATCTGGTTTCAAAAAGGAAAAAATCCTAATTTTTGAGTGAGTTTATTTATACACTATTTGCAAGTGGCATGGACTACGATCTCAGAATCTAGTGTCAATCATGTTCCAGGGTATCTGCTTATTTTCAACCACCAAATTTTCAGTCATCTCCTGGCTTATCTCGATTTCTTTTTGGCGGCGAATAGCAAATATTTGGTTGGCCAAAAAAACATTTGACTATCCCAACCAAATTTTCTGGTTGCTAAAGAGTTATATAAAACGAACCAGAAATTTCTTAGGCACAACCTAAATTTGTTCATAGATTGGAAAAACATATTTGGTTCAATCAACCAAATGTTTGTTACCTCGACAGAATAATTTTCCAGGATGAGCAAAAATATTGTTTTTTTTTTTTACAAAATCTTTTCGTTGACGGAACCAAACATTTGTAGACTTATCAGAATAGTTTTGCTACAGCAACAATATATATTTTTGTGGAAAAATCTATTTTGTAAATGGAATAAAACTGTGTAGAGAATCAGGTAACTTCCACTCGTATCAAATTTGAGCACCCAAGATCTTATTTCAGGGATCACAGTGGTTCAGCAGTTTATTTTTAGGGAAAAAGAAGATTTTTCCATCCGAAAAAGGGGACTTTTGAAAAAAAGGGGATTTTTTGTTCTTTCATAAATACCAGTTTAATGAAAAAAAAAGATAAATGTGGCACGATTAAAAGACACCTTATATTTTCATTAGGTTTATGAACAGTTATAACAATGTATATAACATTATCAATGACAAAAGTCAACGAAAACTTGCAGACAGAAAAGAAACACTATGTATTCATGATCCAGAAATTAGCGGTTTATTTTGCGACGTTCCGGAATTATACCAAATTCCCTCATCAGACTAAAAAATTACAACTATTAATAAGTCTAACACTATTCAAGTGAAACTTAATGTCATTTTCAGCTCTATTTGCGGTTACACTTACCAAACTTCAATAATTTGATTCGGACAATCTCATTGGGATTACGTTTTACTTGACTAGTAAGCAACTTCTTAATAGTTGTAATGTTTTAGTCTGATGAGGGAATTTGGTACAATTTCGTAACGTCGCAAAATAAACTACTAATTTTTGGATGATAAATATATATAGTGTTTTTTTTTTTGTCTGGAAGTTGTCGTTGACCCTTGTTATTGTTATTATAAACAGTTATAGGAATGGAAATATGTGAATTGAGTGTGAGATAATTTTTGTTTCTTTCTCGACACTATTGACGCAGTCATGTTGGATTTTCTTTTTTCTATTCTCTTTCGCAGATCGTGGACAAATTGTTTTTCGTTTTTTTCTTTGGATCTTAGTTTTTCTAAACTACTCATAATTTCTTTAACGGCGGTGAGTGTCACATTTCAGTTGAGCGTATTCTTCAATGCTTGTTGAATAGATTCAGCATTTTCTGTAGTTTCCTCATATATTTTCACAGCAGATTCTAAATCACTTTTCAACTCTTTAATATCTTTCCTTTCTTTCTTGATGTCTTCAAAAATTGCTGCTTCTGTTGCTCTATGTTTCGCTTGTTTAACCTGTTTAGCTCTCTCTTCTAACGCGATTTGCTTATTTCCTTCTAAATATGATAAATACGACTGATGAGCATGACGTGCACGAGTCAAAAGATCTTCGGTTAACGGAACCTTATAAATTTCAGAACCGTATTACTTTAAAACATCCAAAGTTGCTAATGTAACATTAAGCGTTCTTTCAATCATATTAGTGCTCTCCTGGTTCAAAATTTGACCTGACTTTGAGAATCCTTGCTCAACGTCGGCGTTACCATGCGTTATAGACAAAGCGTTTTTGACTAAATATGTTATAATGGGATACGTAAGATCGGAACCTGTTTTCAGTTTAAAAATTTGAGCACAATAATCATCTATCCTCTCTTCTTTCAACAAGCAAAACCTAACTTCTTCATCGAGCTGCAGTATTTCCCATTTATTGGATAGTTGATCAATGTCTATCTCTGGTTTCTTAAGCTCTCACATCTTACACTAACCAAATGCCGCTGAATGCGTATCTGTAATTTTGTATTACACTTGGGTAGGGAAGCTCCGCCAGCGGCTAGCCACGGTAAGTTCTCCAGAAAATATCAATTATAGATCGCTATTTACGCATGCTCATAGCAGCCTACACATTGTGGCGCGCATTTTCAAGTATATTATAAGAAAACTCAATCGATGCTGCAAAAAATTAGGGAAAAAAGGGGAAAAAGTTGCAAAATTTTCAAATTTAGGGAAAAAGTGGATTTGGAGAAAATTAGAGAAAAAAGGAGAATAGGGTATTGACTGTGATCCCTGTTATTTTCTAAAAGCTTTTTTTATAAAGTTATTGCCCGTTGTAAGAGCATGTAATGCTTTCGAATAAATTCTCCAGCTGAGAATCGGGAAGACTTTACTTTATTCACCTGAAGTTTACGCATATATTTCAGTTTGACGATGGTCGTATTAAAATTATTAAATTTTTTTTTGTCGTCGAAAATTGATCTCGGGTTATATCACCCGGTGTGTAATCACCAGCCACAGACTAAGTCAAGTGCCTGATGAAGTCAAGATGTTCATGATTTAAAAATATAAAAACAAAGTTCGAAATTTGTTGCGCAGATATTTAGGCAGAGACATAAATAAGTTATTAGTGTGATATAAAGTTCGTCTCGTTATGGTGTTCTCACTACACAGCAGCAAAGTTTGTTGAAGGTAACTGATTGCATCACCTCTGGATACTTGTTCAGAGCTATCAACTGTTACTCCATAAGGTTTTAGTCGCAGCTTTCCTGATGGTTGAGGAAATTTCTTACAATGTGACAACTGTTCAATAAATCTGATTTTTGTGCCGCTGCCAGTACCTTACTGACTCCTGGACTTCCGCAATGTTCCGTGCATCTTGTGTGTACATTGCCTGTAGCCGATATCACGATAGGATGAATGGATGCATGTTTTACATTGCTCCATATCGTCTTTAAACTTCATGCCTCAGCTCACTGTACTTATGGATCTTGGTCGTATAGGATGCCTGCAGATTCCGATTAAGTGTACAAGCACTGTCGATGATAAAAAATTTCCCGCTACCTTTTTCATGAATCACGATGTCTGGTCGATTAGCTCGAATGTAATAATCCGTCTGGATATTAACATCCCAACATAAGATATAATCTTCGTTCTCCGAAACACGAACTGGAGAGCATCTGTAGAAAGGCATCCATTCTGTTAAGGGTCCTAGGTTTGAAGCAAGTTGTTGATGTATGGTGCCCGCTACATCATTATGTCTGTGCGTGTACTCTTTCTGAGCCATTGCGCGACAGCCATCAATAATGTGCTGGATGGATTCGTTCGTATCTCTACACAATCAGCACCTGTCAACCACATCTTGATGTAGCACACGCTTGCGATAATTCCTGGTGCCAACAAATCTGTCCTGGATCGCTATCACGGAACCTTCCGTCTCCGGAAACAGGACGCCCTTTTTCAGCCAAATATTAGATGCCTCTTCATCCACTTCATATTGATCTAAGCTTCTGGATCGTTCACCGTCGATAGCTTTTTGTCTCCATTGCGTTTCCTATTCCTCTCTAGTATCTGCTCTGTTATTCAAGGCTTCCGCTGAGGACAAATTTAAGGGCGTGTAATGGAGATCTGCTTCACAGATGGTATTGTAGAGCGCAACATCTCGTTTACTAATAAATAAATCTCGCAACTGCGTAACTTGCGACACAGAGAGCTGCTTGACATCTACAAAGCCCTTACCTCCTTTATGTTGTGGCAGAACTATCCTTCAATCGCAGAATCATTGTGATGCATCCGGTGCTCAGTCATTTCAACACGAATAGTTCTGTTTATCCTATTAAGGTCGGTATTTACCATTTTATAGACCCAAAAGAGTTGAGAGAGCTCTGAAGAACCAGTCTGAGTCTTGTAGTGAGAGCAGTCATTACATGACTCACCCTCGACTATTGTCTCTAAACGGTTCTCATCCTCGTTCCCCCTATCTTCGGTTTCAAGTTCTCCTCGATTGAAATGCACTGTTCTGCATTCATGTAGTGCAAACTCCATGTGGATGTCATTCGAAAACTAGCTTGTGTTATTGATCACTTGCTGCAGTTTCTGGTTTGAACTAGCGTACAGCTTCAGGTCATCCATGTACAGAAGATGAGTTAGTACATGACCATCCTCATCATCATGAATTGTGAATCCATGAGACATGCTATTTAGAGTTTGGCTCGATGGATTCATCGCTAAACAGAACCATAATGCACTGAAGGAGTCCCCTTGAAAGATACCTGTCGTAATACGAATCGGTCTAGTTGTCCTTGGTTGCCCATGATCAAAGTACTTGATTTTTGTTTCCCAAAGCATTATCGCTCGACCTAGAAGATCAAATATGCGTGAGCAGATCTTGTATATTTTCAAAACTTCAACCAAATAGTCATGTGGTACCGAAGGGAACGCTTGCTTGTAGTCAATGTGAGCCATGCGCAAGTTTTTTTTATCTTCCCTAGCTTGCGTCATGACCACAGCGTCAATGATAACTAGATCTTCACTACCCTGCGAGTTCTTACAACATCCTTTTTGTTCTTCGGTAAGGATGTTATTCTCATCACAATGATGCTAAACCTAATCTACTTTGACCGCTGTGAGGCACTTATAAATTGTTGGGAGACAGGCAATCGGTCGAAATTCAGACGGATTTCGAGCGTCTGGTTTTTCGGGCAGCATATACGTGATTTCTTTGAGCATGAAGTTCGGCATTAGATCTGGATGTTCGATGATCTTCTGAAAACTCCTCGCCAATGTTATTGGTGTGATATGAAGTTCGTCTCATAATGATGTTATCACTACATAGCATCAGAGTTTGTTGAAGGCAACTTAGGTCACCTCTGGATTATTATTATTATTATCATTATTTTAATTATTATTATTATTATTATCATTATTATTATTATTATTATTATTATTAATATTGTTACATATATATGTATGTAATATGCACTTCGCTTTCCTCAAAATGATATTTCCGGTACAATAATTCATGAATTACGAAACATTACTTAAGATTCAAACTAATTATGTCCTTATCCCAAAGATCGTGAACTTTACTTCAAATTCATAACTTTTTATATTATATGGGTTCGGGAAGAATTTCAAAAACTCAATGGAGAATTGTATTACTTCTATCACTTTTGAAGTAAATCGAGCGCGTTCAGTTCCTGTAGAAATCGACTACACAGTTTTTAATTCTTAACAAATAAAGATGAATATTCCAATCCAAAAACACGAATAATGAAGAAAACAGACAAATTTTTGACGAAAAAAGGACTCTTGAAGGGGAAAGGTTTATTTACAACATACAAAAGATGTGTTCTCAAGCAAGTAGTCGAGATGTGAATCATGAAATAAATCAATTCATAAAAAAGTAGGTAAGTTTTTAATCATGTATGCAGTTCATTTTGAATAAAAAAAAGTGGATCTTGAAGAAAATATTTTAATTTTCAACATAAAAGAACTGATTTTTATCCACGAGGATTAATGTTCTACAAACAAGAGAAATCTTGATAATATACTTGGATTTTTGACCTGATATTCATATTCGAAAGAGGAAAGATGAAGGAAGATGAATTTTTAACGTGGATACGTCAATTTAAACCCAAAAAATAATATCAAAAGATATAAAGCTGTTTGACCTATAAGCATTCAATGGTTGAAATTCAATCAAACAAGATTTGAATTTCGAATCTGAAACAGTTGAATACAATCAGAAATGACAAATTTTCGACAAAATAGTATAAGCTCCAGAGGGAACACATCAATTTTAGACCCAAGAGGCGATCTTTGATTCAACAAATCAATGATTTTTTAATTTATGAATTTGTGTCTCTCAAATTATTGTAAGAATGACAATAAAAGAGGGGAAATCATCTCATGAGCATGCCACGCTTTAGTTGAAGGTTACACTAGGAATGTAAGAAATGTTCCTGAAGCCTAATTAAATAGTACTCTAGGTACTTCTGGTGTTGGTGGTAACATCATTCTACTCGGGTATATGAATGGCTGGGTCGCTGTTCAGCGGGTAGATACGAGAAAAGTACAGGGTCATTTCCCAAACTCAGAAACGAACAGTTACATGGATAAATGGTTCAGCTTACGCCTAAAATTACCCTTGTGTAACACAGATAATTGGTTCAGGCACGGAATAATATGCATGTTTTCTGAGGGGGATTAAAAATAAGAAGACTAAGTGATTTGAGGAGGACTTTATTTGAGAATGATAATAAAAATACATGAGGGGAAGCGCATGTAATAGTAGAAGCAAGTGAGGTCAAACTTTTGAAAGAGAAAATATGAATAAGATATTTTATTGAGGCTAGGTAAGGAAGACTAAAAATTGAGTAAAACTGCTAAGTAATTCGGAGTAAATGGTTATGATTAGATTTATGATTATGGTGATACAAAAGAGAAAGTGAAGATACTTGTCACAAAAAGGAGGGACTTAAGAATTGTAGAAGAAAACACGATGCTGCAAAATGATTTTGAGAGGGAAATGATGAATCATTTGAAGAATAAATTGAGAAGACCAGGAGGAGGAGTACTAGTACAAAATTTCCCAGCATAAATGATCAAGAAATTGTGATGAGGTCGAGCCATAAGGCCTAAAAACATGACACGGGAGACAATACATTAGATAATCTTGATGTGGCTGTCGATGAATTCTTTCAACTCATTAGATGGATTCAGAGAGAGACGTGAACTATACAAATTTCCATTTGGCCACGGCATCGAAATGTATAGGCAGAAGTGGGCTGGCATCTTGCCTATATCATTTTCTGTTCTAATTCTATAATTACGGATACTTGCATCGAATACAGTGGATTTTATGTTTACAAAATACAATGGGTGATCATACTTATGTCCACCTGCACCTGGTTTTGTAACAAGGAATAGAGAATAATAGAGTATATTTTCACCAGTACCCCTAGCCTCTCTTATACGTCCCAACCCCCTCGTTTACGAGCGAAACGTAGCTGTTTACTTCAATTGATTCAGTGCAACATAATCATTGAACAACCACAAAATACTTGAATTTTCGAGAGGATAGCTGGATTTTCAATTGAAAAAATAGATGCTATTCTGAAATATGAGTTTCCGAGAAAACACTTGAGTTTGTTACCAGATAGCTCAATTTTTCTTTTCAAAATTTCAGTTTTCTACCAAAAGATGAATTTCTGTTGGGTATATATTTTCAAGAAAAAAGAGTCTTCAGTGAGCAAACGATACCTGAATGGCTCAAGAAATAACTCTCAACAGGGAATACATTCACAACCAGTAACATTCAACAAAAAGAGACTATTCTCCTATTAAATCTATCAAAGAACCTTTTTAGCAATGCAAGTGCATTTTTAACAGTAGAGCAGGAGTGTCCAACGCAAGATTTGCGTGCTCCACCTTTCTTTCCCTCCTTCGAGCGCTTCATCGAGAATCCTCTCCTTGTTCCGCCACAGGATTTGTCCGACTACGCCTGACCACGCCTACTTGCGCGCAGTGTTCACATCCTGGTCGCCGAGGACCCCTTTCCACATCCCGCTCTCCACATAAACGCATCAAAGGTGGCAAGAGAGGGGATTGACGAGCGACAGTTATTTACACCGTTGCTCATGCATTCGATACCTCTGCAGTAAAGTTATTTCCATATAGAGAAAGGTAATTTTCTTTTGAAAAGATAGATTCCCGACATAACTGTTGAATTCTCAACCAAAACGATCAATCATCAACGATATAAATATTATTCGATAAAATATTCAAATTTGAAAACAAAGTTATCCTTCATGCTAAAAAATGATGAGCGCTCAACAAAATTGTTCGTGATTTTTTTGCTTTTTGATATATTTCTTATCCATGAAAAAATCTTTCTATCATCGCTAGAATCCGAGCCAAGGTCTCTTGATTTCTCTGTCATTTTTGATACATACCAGTCGATCGGAAACTAACATTAGGGGAAAATATCCCGTAAAGTCAATAAATTTTTTTTCTTTTCAAAGTGAAACTTTTATGGGCGCGTGAATAAATGAATATTTTTCGGAAAAGATACTTTAAAAAAAAAAACTTTCCGAAGAAACATGTAATATTTAATATACTCACCAAGAATATTTCAACTCGAATTATAAGACAGGTAATTTTAACAAAGAAAAAAGCTGACCGTGGCGCGGGCACGTTCCCATGGCGCGCTATAGGCTCAGCTCGCTTCTGGATCTCGCGCTCCGCGCTTCATCATGTATTTAACTCGCGGTACGCGCTCGGTTCATTTTTCACCTCGCGCTCGGCTGCTTGCATGCTCCATAAATTTTACAGTGATATGCATACACAGAGTTGAAACTATTGCAAAACTGTTGAAAACCTCTACTTCCCTAAGGGTTATTTAATTTTTTCCATCTTTGATGAAAATTTTGTCCAAAAGAATTTCACTTACAGCTCTATTGGCCTTAAGGAACATACTCTTTTCTCAATACTCGCCACTGATACTTACATCTCGTTTGGCTAGAAAATTGAATTTTTCATTGGCTTGAACGCGTCTTCAAGATTAATACAGAAAATATACATATCATTGTAAAAATAGTTCATATGAAACTTGGAGGCCCTTTCAAGGTGAGCCATTTTTTCGATCATTATTTTCCTTTGTCTCTTATTGTTTGGATGGAAAAAAGTATCTCGTGAAAAAAGATTCTCATGAAATTTGTAGATCTTTTCAAAGCAAATAATTTTGTTCGTAAATATTTTTTTCTACCTTGCATAGTTTGAGCGAAAATGTGCATTTTTGATTTTCCAACAATCTATTTCGATGGATAAAAGCAGAACAGGTGACTCACTATAAATCACCGAAAATTCAATATTGAGAATTTCCATAAATATCCGGATATTTATGACAATTTTCTGTATTTAGGGTGATTTTACGGGAAAATACGGTAAATTACCATAAATGACCCAAAATTCAATTTGAAGAATTTCCATAAATTTCGGGAAATTTTCGGTCATTCACGGTAATTTTACATGGAAATATAGTGACTCACCGTAAATTACTGAAAATTCAATTTTGACAATTTCCACAAATTTCAAGAAATTTTTGGTCATTCATGGTAATTTTACATGAACATATGGTGACTCACCATAAATCACCCAAAATTCGATTTTAAAAATTCCCATAAATTTCCGAAAATTCCTGGTCATTTATGGTAATTTTACAGGGAAATATGGTGACTCACTATAAATCACCTATAATTCAATTTTAAAAATTTCCATAAATTTTCGGAAATTTCCGGTCATTCATGGTAATTTTACATGAAAATATGGTGACTCACCAGAACTCACCCAAAATCGAATTTTGAAAATTTCCACAAATTTCCAGAAATTTATGGAAATTTCTGGTATTTATGGTAATTTTACAGGAAAATATGGTGCCTCACCATAAAGCACCCAACATTCAATTCTGAAAATTCCTGTACATTTTCGGACATTTAAAGTAATTTCACAGGTGATTTATGGTGACCTACGATGAGTAACACAAAATTGAGAAAAAAAAATCTGCCCTCCGCGTGGGCACATTTTTATCGCGCGCTTCGCGCGCGGCTCGCTTCACTCGCAAGTTTGAGCGTGCCTAGGGTGCGCGTATTTCGGATATCGTGCCTCACGCTCGATGTTGATCTCACCTCGCGCTCCGCGCTTGGTTATGAATTTACCTCGCGCCACGCGCTCGGCCTTTGTACCTCCCTACAGTTTTATACAGAGCTTGTCAAACTCAAAAGCGAAATATTGACTACTTTAATTCAATGAGTATGAATTCTCTCTTGTTAAAGCTCCTCCGGCTTTAACGAATACATTCTTGTCGCGTGTCTCGTGCTGCACACTCGATCAAAGTTTGTCCAAGGCGTTAGAAAAGTTTTGTTGCCTAATTTTCTTCACATGCTGTGTAGTTTTCCTAGAAATTCAATTTTTAATTTCACTTTATACGGTTTTTTAAAAATGAAGAAAAAACTACTTGTCCTATCAAAAAATTAATTTTACACAAATCTAATACCTTCTCTGACGAGAATGTGAAAATTCTTCATAAATTGCCATGAATTTCAGGAAATTTTTCGTTATTTATGGTTATTTTTCAAGTTATGCATGATAACTTCCCATAAATTACCGTAAAATTCTATTATTTGAAACCTAAAGTTCCTCAGAGTTTTCACGGTGAGTGACGTCACCCTTCACTCATATGCTTCGAAAAGGCCTGGAATCATGCATGAGTTATAAGAAATAAATTTCGGGAGAAACATGTAATAGTTGATATACTAACCCAGAATATTTAAATTCGAAACAGAAGACAGATGAAGTTAACCAGAAAATGACTTAAATTTTCCATCATTTGGAAAAGTTGAATTCTTGACTAAAGCGCCTACACAATATTCATTCGCGTATTCAAATGCTTCCCTTTTTTGCATCCGGGCTTTTGAATACAATGATATATTACAGTAAAGATCAAAGCTGTTGAACCCTACAGCTGTAAGGAGAAGGATGGCCGTAGGTAATTTCATTTCTACACGAAAAAAAGACCCAACTGAAAAATCAGAGAGTGGCCTGATTCTGAAAGAATTGATTCTGAAAAGTGATTCAAATAACACACCTATATATAAACTACGTTTAATCTCTTGTTTCCAATCACATGCTCTAATAAAAGCCCTAGAACGAAAAGAGTAGAAGGAGTCAGATTATCATTGATGTAACATTTCGAAATTATCAATTTGCTGTTTGGAAAACTTGGATTTCAACATCTCTCCATATTCTTATATGAATACACATTGGCTAGAAATTGTGTTCCAACCATCATATAGCATGAGATCTAATACTAGGAAGGATGAAGCTTACTGGACAAAAAAAGGTTTACTTGATATTTATTACAAAATACAAAACTTTTCAGCTAGAAAAGAATTTTTCATAGAATGTCGCAAACTTGACATATTTCCGAACAACATTATTAATTGTACTGAAAACATAAGAAAAGTACATATTTATAGTCAATTTAGTTTTAAAAAACAGAACAATATAGTCTACAGAGTGAAGAACCAGATCAGACAATTAGAAATTGAAGACATTCATCGTCATTTGAAATATCTCAATCATTCCCTCACTGAAATAAAAAAAAAAACATCTGTCTGAAGTTACCATTCCTGATTCAGTTTCTGATACACTTAGACTAGGTGAAAAATTTAGCAACAGTTTTCTTACGAATAAGCAGGTCGAGGTTTTTGAAATTGTTAAGGACAT